>WOGN01000853.1:0-21808 GCA_015342105.1 Leptinotarsa texana | reverse complement strand
TTTTCTCGTGTATAATACACAATTTTTTTTTCTGTGACGGGAAAAACGAGGATTCAATATTGAAAAAAACATATTATTACAATATGTTGAAGTCAGAAAATTATCGATGTGAAATTTGAATTTTTAAACCGGTAGGCTGTTGTACTTATAGCGTTGCTAGAAAACCAATCAATAGAAAATCAAATATATGGCAATTTAATTCTGTGATTTGATTTAAAATTGCGAACTCAGTGGTCCGTAGTTATTTTGGAAAATATCTAATTCCCAGTTTTCTCTGACTCCACCGGGGTTAGTAGAAGCAGCGAAAGCAGCGTAACAAAAATGATTGCCAGCTAAATCGCGGAAAATTTATGGAACCGCGTATCCAAGATTCATGGAATGGAAGATGAAAAAAAGACATGCAGTTCTTTCTCGGAGACAGTGTTATTGGCTTATTTTTCGGAACGCACAACAACAAAAGCCATCAACAATGTGGTCGAATTATTCAATGATTAAAATTATGTTACAATCCAATAAGTAGACATTTCAAAATATTTCAAACTAATAACATTGCTGAAACAAAATGGAAAAGGTTACACGCCCAACTTTCTTTCTCAGATTTTCAAAAACAGAAAAATGAATATAAAGAAACCTGAATAATAAGTTTTTCTAGTTGATTAATATTTTCATTGTATTTTCCGACTTCGAAGGTGATTTTATCCTGAAGTTTGTCAGATTTGCATTTTTCTTCATCATATTTAATTTGTAAATCATTCAGCTTTATTTTCGATCCATTCATTTCCGTAATGAGACTTTCAATTTTTTTATTTTGTTCGCTATGTGAAATTCTAAGATCACCGAGCTGAAAACAATCAATAATTACTTCAAATAGTTTCATCACCTGTAAGAACGTACTTCTTTCAAAAGTTCTTCTCGTTCTTTTCCTAGGGTATCTCGTTGTCTAACGACAATCTTCAGATCTCTCAATAAATCTTTGAGTACTGTTCGTTCCTTCTTTTGGAAATCCTCATACTTCCTCAGCTAAAATAAAAAAAAAATATTCACAAACGCTAAAAGTAGTTGTACGTATCAGATATTGCTTCAGTTTGGTCTCAAAACGTTAACATTATTCGTCATCAACCTAAATCAATAACGCTTATTGCAAGACCTTTTTTCATTCCAAAAATGGAATGGAGTTGGCACGTAATTTGGGGAATATTAGCGAAAATAAATTGGTAAACTTCAAAGGAGCGGTTTAGCGAAATGATATGTGACGTCACCAGATATACAAAATATGGAGCTTGCTAGGAATCGCCAAACTGTATGTTACTCATATGAAAAATAAAAAGTTAACAACGCTCTGCAAATAGACATGTGACAAGAGGAGTTGAATTTATCAAAGAAATAATGAAATGAATGCGTTGGTACCTATCAAAGAACAAGTTGAACAAAACTTATTAAATTTAGATATATTTCTTGGAATGAAGATACTTCATTCTTGAACTAATTTACTATTTTTTGGCATGCCCTTTATGCTGTACAACTGAGTGTATCTAATTTTATTGACGAATATGTACTAGCTTTCGGTGGTGTTGAAATTTCATTATGCTAATAATAACAAAAATATATTCAAATTTAATAGATAGCAATAAATACGAGTAAGAAAAAAATCTATTTGCTTATTCTAATATAATCAAAATTTTACAAGAAACAACATATAACAAATAATAGTTTCAGTTGGGAAGAGTATTTAGCCTTATACTAGTTACCAAAATCAAGTGTGAATAGGAATATCGTAAAAAATGTTATTTTTGTTCAATACATGTGAGCATTTCAATTACTTGAAAAGGGTAAAGAGTAAAATCTTTAGTCAAAGTGATACTCAACTGTTTTTTTAGCATTTACTTTCGTGCCAATTCGAATGATTCAATGTACTGAAACTACTTTTTTATAAAAATATTTATTTATAACAACTTGCCAAATAAAATGGAAAATTTAAAAATCTGATCAAACATATCATCAATATATCAAATATTTCTGTAGTGAGTGGATTGTCAATTTTGCTTTTTTAAAATCTTCGGGAGATCTTCAATTTTCATTTTACCTGACTATCCGCTGTTTGGACCACTTTTTTTTTCGAATCATCCAATGCCATATTCTTTCGTACTTCCAACGATAACACATTATTAAGCTGATCCTTCATTTGACAAACTTCGGAAAGCTCGTAGCATAAAGATAATTTCTCCTTCGTATCTTTTATCTGAATATCATTCAGTTTCTCGACACTAGTTTTGAGAAATAAAATAGTTTTGTCCTTCTCGATGATTTCTGTTTTTAATTTTTTCCCCAATTGTTTGTTATATTCAGCAATCATCTGGAATGTAGATGACAAATAATGTTATGAATGTTACACAGGTAGACTATAGGAGAAATTTCATGTTCGGCAGGATCCAACCTTTTTTAGGCACTCCTTTTTTCAAGTTTCATTACCTATTGATATTTTTTGCAGATTACTTTATTTTCAATTTGATTGATGGAACGTAAGTCGGGAAGAGTGTTATAGTTCTAGGGTATGAGGATTTTTTTAAAGAGTCTGCCAAACAAGTTAAAAAATGAATAATTATGTTTTTAACAAGTGGAACAACGGTTACAAAAACAATCAGATAAATTAGAAACGAAAATAAGATTTACGATGAGAAGTTGAACTCAACTTCGAGGACAACAACAGACTTTTAGAAGCATATGAGAAGAGAATTTATCTAGGTATATAGTGGAAGAACTCGAAATACTAATGAACAACCGTCATAGAAAAGTACTTTTCGTTTCATACTTTTCACGAGTCTACAGTATTTTTGTGCACGGGTTATACATACCTTATTTTTATTGTTTTCATACCTAGAAATGAAAATAAGGACAAAAAAATAGTGCTGAATTTGCTATTAAGTGTAAAGAATGAAAAATTCAAATTAATGAAAATAGATAAAAAATTGATATAGAGATGATTTATTAACAGATACCAAACATCAATTTATGATTCATTTTTATAATAGAAGATTCGAAATAGATTCCAAATGTTTAAAATTTGAAAGTTTCACTTTTCCTGTCATGTTCAGTGGAAGTTTCTCGTACTAACCCCCAAATATACTTCCCCATCATGCTTTCTGTATACTAGTTTGCTAACGTTTCTCTTTGATGGAAACGTTATCCCTGTTTTTCTGAATAAGTTCCCATATTATCTTTATATTTATTCAAATGAGAATGTGTATCGTCAGAAACATACTACATCCGATGATGGAAAAATTCGTAATCATGTCAGTGATCAGCTTGCGATAATTTTGAGCTCTATGGTTTCTAAGAAAACCGTGAACTACTGCTTCATAACTGTCTCAGTCTTTTTCTCCTAATTGCTGAGTAATTCCGGAAAAATATAACAATTCATAATTTAGGAATGTAGGCTCTTTTGGCTAACGTCATTGTTTTGGTTGATTTCTAGGTTTTTGCCGTAGTCTTCTTTGGTTACAATCTCCAAACGTTTCAAATGCAACTGCGGCAGTCATCTTCAGTGCCGCACTTGAAACGTTTGGGGATTATAATCAGACTTCGGCAAAACCCTGAAAGCAACCAAAACAATCTATAATTTTTTTTTCCATTAAGGCCTACAGAAAATCCATCTTCAATTTCCTCCTTTGAAAGCTTTGAAAAAAACTCTTCAAATATTTGAAAGCTTCAGACTCATGATTGAGAGTTTCACAAATTGGTCATTAAGACCCCATCTATCATGCAACGTAGTTTTAGGACGATTGCTTCACACTTAATATTGCATTTTCCCAGTTCGAACTCAATACGAACAGGCCGACGTATTTGGTGGTAGTAAGTGGCATCATTTCTACCATCTAACAGGATTATTTAGTGTATATCCACCTTGCATTCCACCACCTTGAAGTCTCCAATAACTTTCCACTTGTAACCCATATATTTAATTGCAGTTAATATAGCATTTGAATACAGCTCTGTTACGCCAGCAACGCAAAGTACGGAAATCGCATTTAGAAAATACCAAAATCAGGTATTTTTTAGGTACCGAAGTCAAAAATTAGGTGCTCTCTAACTAACACCGCAACTCAATACTCAAAGTTGCGTTGCTAGCATTATGCGATCTAGCAACGCAATGAAAATAATAAAGTAATGAATTAGGTGCTAAATGGTGAGGATTGTAAAATTTTCTAATTAATAAAAAAATGCTAAACAGCAGATCTAAGAATCAGGTCTCTCGAAAACGAGGAAGAATGCTCTATCAGGTATAAACTAAGCGTGGCAATAAAGTGCTAATTAGGTGCTTGTAAGAAATTAAGATGAAAACGACCGCGAATAAGCGAAAAAAAAATTCGAAATACCTGATTCGAGAAAAAAATTAACAATATGTAATAAAGTTTTGAGATACTAGTAAACTAATACATAGACAATCAAATCATTGTGCTAATTAAGTGCTTACTAGATAAATAATAGTAAACCTAAATTCCATAATGCCATTATAGAAAACCACTATGACTGATGGACTGAGTTCTGACAGTACGTTCCTCGATAAGTAAGGGTATGAGTATAAAGTGATGATTAGGTGCTCATTGGATATTTATAGTAAATCTAGATTCCATAATTCATATGGGGCTTATGGACTTGATAACCACCATGGACCCGATAACCTCCAATAAAAAAAATGTTTAAAATATGTTTTTTCTGTTAACCAGCTATCGCACCCCTACAAACGATAACCCTCAGAAATCGAAACTTGTGCGAGCTAAGAACTAACGAGGTCTTACGTTTTAACGTGTAAATCCTAACACGGGTTGAACGATAGCAAGTGGAAATCGATCGTTTAGCCTGTGGCTTTTTGAACCACCAACTTACACTGCTGTCGATTTGAGTGAGTGAACAAAGCATCCACGTCGAACCGCCAGGCTACGGCATACTGCAGTATGTGATGCTAGCAATGCAACTTTGAGTATTGAGTTGCAGTGTAAGTTACAGAGCACGTAATTTTTGACTTCGATACCTAAAAAGCACCTAAAAAGTACCCAATTTTGGCATTTTCTAAATGCCACTTCCGTACTTTGGGTTGCTGGCGTAACAGAGGTTTCAATTACTGTCAATTTTTCTTTGAGCTATATGGAATGTGCCAGTGGAATAGACGGAAATTTGTTCCCATTGTGTAGTAGAAGAGTTTTTCGATTTCTTCTTGAGCTGTCAGTAAAAAGCGTCATTCATTTCTATGACACCACTATGAGTACCAATTTTTTTAATGGAACCTTTCACGTCATAACAAAAATAGAGTCCCTTTGTATAAAAAAGAGAGAAAGAACAAATGTTTGAATTGAAGTTTGGTTCTCCGAGCAAAATAGAGAGCCATGAGGAATTTGTGGACCATTTTTGAGAATTACTATTCTCAGAACAATTGCCTTCCTCTTCGTAATGTCACGTATTCCTTACGCGATCACGATAATCAGAAAAGAAAGAAGATTGAAGAAAATATTTGGATAACTCTTGGTAGTTGAGTGGAAGAACAATTAATGTTGAAACAGCACTTAACGCAGACACAGGAAACCATCAAGTCAATTTTTCATGAGAGGCAAAAATGAATTTGTTTTAACGAGGTGAAGAAACAAGGAGGTCACCGGTATTTGAAAATATAATATTTGGTTTGTTTGAAGGTAGTTGACAGTGTTTCACGGTGTATTTCATTAGTTCGGACTTTCAATTATCTAATATGATATACATTGATTTGAAATCCCTGAATCTATAAAAAATTAAAAAGAGATTAGCTGAAAAACTTATATCAAGCAAAAATCAAACTGAAATTACTATGAAATAAAGTACAAGTACTTTACTTGTACTTCAACTTCCTGAAGTAACTTGACTTGGAATCTATCAATTTTAAATTTTCGTTCCTTGGTAATAATTTTTTATATTTTCATCTCGTTTTGATAGATTTTTAAATGTTCATCTCGTGTTAATAATTCAATTTTTAGATTGCTTGGTTGTTGCTTGTATTTTATTTCATTGCAATTTCACTTTTTTTTTGCTTGATTAATTTTTTTCAGCAAATCTCTTTTTAATTTTTCACAGATTGTTTTAGGTATTTCAAATCAATTCATATTACATCAGACAATGGAAGTCCGAACTAATGAAATATTAATCGTTGGTCTTCATTAAGTCAAGAGTATTTATTCAAAATTCAGTTATATTGATTCAACTTTGTGTGCAAAAATATTCCATTTTCAAGAAGAAGTGAATTTGGATTATATCAATACTGTTATTTTTTTCGAATTGCCATTCATTAGATATTAGAACTATTGAGAAAGTGATTTTCAGAAAGAGGTAACAAAAAAAAACAATTTCTATGAAATTACATTTTGATTTAGACATTTTTATATACAGCTTCCCCAAAAATATCCAAAAACAAAGTGAGTTATGGAAAATGAATATGTATAAAGTTTAATGGTTCCTTTCTGCAAATATTTTATTATTAACGAGGTTAAATTGAATTGATTACTAAATAGCAAAAATAGTATGTAGTTGATCTGAAAATGTCTGAAATAGTTTTGAATTATCCGACACTGAGCTCCTGAAAATTTTCCAATTACCGCAAGTTTGTTTGCTTCCTTGCTAATATCAGATACGGTCCCCTCAAGCTTTTGGACTCGAGAAATTTCTGATTTGAGGTGGTGAAATATTGCCTTCAATAAATCTTTCTCTTCCAAATATTTTTTTCTCTCATTTTGAAGCGCTGGAATGAAAATGAAGATATGATGGGATCATTTAGACAATATGAACTAACAAATCACGGTTTCATGTTCTCTTTCGAATCGTTGTCTGAGTATTTTGTTATCTTCAGATATCTTTTCTAAATCTTGGAGTTGTTTCTGCAGATGTTTGTAGTTTGTCTCTTGATGTTCTAACATCGCCTTATTATCAGTTTTCAAGACCTCCATTTGATCTAGGAGACGCTGTTTCTCATTTAATACCTGAAAATAGAAATGAATGGAAAGTTTTCATAATCTATATGGTTGAAAAGATAAAAACAGAAATCAATGTGATGAGAACAGAGCTCGAAAGTCAAGCATTCATTATGCAAAATCAGACCCGCCTTAGGTTTCATCAGTGCTACTAGACTGAACCACGAATGCATTGATGGACTCAAGTGTCCTTGAAAAACAAGCTTATGTGAAAAGATGAGATCACATCTTTCCTTACGAGATGCCACCTGGGGATCGAGAGAAGACTCAATTAACGAATATTGAAGATAGTCTCAACTGTCTAAGGCGATCAGCTGTTAAGCCGTACTTTGACATCGACTGCTGAACGAGAGTCGTCCTTTGTTCACATTCGTGGATTGTTTTTGTTGATTTCATAGATCGTGTCTTCGTTAGTTCAGCCTAGCATTACCGTTAAAAACTTTATCTTTGGGCTTTGTTTTCATCTGGTTGCCTTGCAGTGATATCTGCAATGGATAACATAGTACTAATCTCGTTCGGTGTCGAAAATTGCATTTGCAACTGACGAATTGGAAAACTCCATTTTATCTTCAATATTCGTGAATTGAGTCTTTTCTCGATCCCATGAATAGGTATCTTCTAAAGGAGAGATATAATCTCCTCCATTAACTCAAAATTCGATTCGATAATAATTGATCATTACTTTTTGAAAATTGTCTTTAAGATAATTTGCAACTTCACTATATTGGATATACCCACATTTTATAGACCTTTATTATTATCGTGGTGTAATAGAAATCTAGTTGAAATTTTGTTCTCCATATTGCACATTTCTTTATAATTGTTAACTCAGTTGATAATAAATATTTGTTGTATAGTATATTAATGAATTGGTATTCAATCACCATTCATTTTTCATCTCTGTTTGCCAAAAAAATGTCGCTAGTCAGATCTTAAATTCGAAGCTGCGACCTATTCGAATGGCGTACTAAAAATATATTTTCTCAGTAGCAACAGCTTTTCTCAGTACGACAGCTATAGTCACTTTTTGTGGGTTTTGTTAACAAATTCCAGTTCCACCTACATTACTCGCAACTTTATCAGCCATTCAATGCAGAAGAATCATTCTAACTTCAACTATAAACATTCTTGCGGGAAATATATCTGGCCAAATTTGCCATCAAATTCATAAACTTTGAGTCGTTAGTCACTTGAGTCAATTTACCGTCTTTTGAATTTATATTTTACAGTTGTACTGACTAGCGATCCGCTCCCCATTTACCCACCGGAAATATAAAGGCATAGAGAAACAGTGATGAAAACATAATTTTGTTTTATAGACGCGCCTTTTTCTCCCGCGGCTAGCGCTCCAGTTGGAGTATGTGAAAATCCTTTCTTATTGCACATCCATTATATAAAACGAACCTACATACAAAATTTAGAAATCCGAAAATATAGCGGTACGGAGAAATAGTGATGGAAAGGTAATTTTTCTATGTAAGGGCAAGCCAGTTAAAATATTAAAAAATAATTTTTTATTGCACATCTACAACATAAAACGAACCTACATACAAAATTTCAGCCTCCGAAAATATAGTGGTACGGAGAAATAGTGATGAAAAGTTATTTTTCATATGAAAACGTGTTTTTTTATGATAAAGAAAAGAGAAATGAAACTTTCTGTTTTTCACCACTTTTATTTGTAACAGTACTACAGTTCCGTCCTATCCGAATATTTTCAAACTTATACAATAAACTCTCAATGTAAGTTTGTATAAGTTTGAAAATGTCTTTTTAGGACAAAACTGCAGTAACGTTAATTACAAATAAAAGTGGAAAAAACATAGAAAGTTTCATTTCTCTTCTCTTCATTATGATTTTATTCCACGTAGTTCACTTTCTTTTTATTTCCAGTAAAAACACCCCAGTTGAAATATTAAAAAATATTTTTCTATTGCATATCCACAACATAAAAGGAATCTATATACAAAATTTCAGTCTCCGAAAATAAAGCGGTACAAGGAAACCGTGATTTATGATGTAATTGTTAGTGAGGTTTTATTTTGTGAGTGAAAAAATTTGCGAAACGGAAGTAGTGAGTTGAACAATTTCACGAACAAAATAAAACTTACTTTTAACAGAAATATCATACAAAGCTTTTTGTACAACTGTAGTGTTTTCATAATAAAATATATAAATTTAATATTTCTATGAAAAACACATTTTGACATATCTTGTCAGTTAACTATTTTCATGTTATCGCATTTGCAGTGAAGTGGCCGTGTCAGGTGACGCCGAATTATATGGTTACCAACAAACACTATTGTTTACAGCTCAGGCGTTTTATTTAAAGTCACATTTAAAGTTCTTGCTGGTGTTTAATGTCTTGCATAATGAAGAACAATAGTAAGGAATTTTGTGTTCCTGATGATATTAAAGAGGCTGCAAAAAGAGCTTCAATTGAATTGTTAACAAAAAAATCGGATCAGCAGTACGACATCGCGTATTCTAAATTTCTTAGCTGGTGTATACTAGAAAACGTCGAAAGAAATATCAGTGAAACCGTCCTCTCAGCCTATCTAGAAGAGAAATCAAAAATATGGAACTGGTCAACTTTGTGGAGCAAGTTTTCAATGATAAAGTCGAGTGTGCTCGTTAAAAATGGTGTTAATACAAGCAAATATTTCAAGGTAACAGCATTCTTAAAGAGGAAAAATGATTGTTATAGGCCCAAAAAATTAAAAACTTTTACATTTGAACAAGCCCAGAGGTTTATAAATGAGGCGCCAGATGAAAAATATTTGACGATGAAAGTTGCTACTATTTTCAGAATATATGGAGCCTGCAGGCGTGATGTGGTGTTAATGGATAAATCATTGATTGTTAACTTTTTTTTTAATTACTTATATTATAAATGTAGTGCCAACTCAGTTGGTATAAACACGTTTATGAAAATGCCTTCTACCATTACTGAGTTTCTGAACCTCCCGGAACCAAAGGAATATACAGGTCACTATTTCAGAAGGTCTTCTGCTAGCAGAATCAGAAGCAAATATAACGGATATTAAGAAGCACGGAGGATGAAAGTCTACAATAGTAGCTGAGGGTTACATCGACCAATCTATTGCTTATAAAAAGCCTATTGCTGAAAGAATACTCCCAACTAGCTCCAGCGTTACAGCATTATCCTCTTCACTTCCAGAATTAAATGTTAATATCCATGAAATTGTCAACTCAGCTAGTTCAAATATATTACAAGGCTCTTCAACATCGCAAGGTATTAATATTAACAGTTGTTCCAATTGTATTTTTCATATTATTGTTCATAATTAATAATAAGGTAATTAATGTATATAATACATTTGTAACAGATTTTAATTGCATCTATATCAATTGTTCATAATAAAACTTCCTGGAAAATTGAATAATTATGTTTTGTTCATTATTATTTGGTCGAAAAAAATCGAGTTAAAATACTTTTAACACTAATGTTAAAAATATTTTCTCTCACACTACTTTGTAAACATCATCTTTTGATACTCTTAACAACCATTAAAAACGTCACTTTTAATGATAGTTGTACAAAAAGGTAATTTCTATATGTAAACGCGCCCCGAGTGGGGGTGCCTCAGTTGGAATATTTGAAAATCCTTCCTCAATGCGCATCTAAGAAGTAGCTCCTATATACCAAGTCTGGATTCCAATGGCTCACCAGTACGGAAAAATAGAGATGAATGTGTGTTAAGTGAACATCTATCACATTTATAAGTACAGATAAAATAGGTCTAATGTTTCAGATTGTTAACAGGTTGTTAAAATGCGCCTAAAATCCATGTTGATAATAAGGATAATATCAAGATATTCAAAGATAAAACTATGACGATAATTGTCATAAAAACAGGAAATTCATCTTACATAGGAATGTAGGCTTTCACGGCGGTGTCAATGTTTTGGTTGGTTTCCGATTGACGTATTCAAGAAGAGTACTTCGACCATGCCACTGAAGATGACTACCACACGCGTGAAATGTTTAGAGATTGTAACCAAGGAAGATCGCACGGCAAAACTCGGAAACCGACCAAAACATTCTTTCATCTTTTTCTGATTTGAAATACTGCAACGTAACTCTGAATATGGTATGTTAAAACTATAGACTTCTTTCCACAACACTTTTCATGAACTCACCTGATAATACTGTGACTGGTAATATATCAACTGTTCTTGGTTATTCGTTAATTCTCTGACAACATCTCCTGCACCTGTTTCTGATAAAATTTTATTCAGTCCGTCTACTTGACTGCGTAGTGCCATGTTCTCAGAAGATATATTTGAGATGAACATTTTCGTTTGTTCGATCATGTTATTTTTTTCTAAAATCTAATAAAGAAAGAATAGTTTAGTGCGGTTTTTGCGATACTTGTTCTGCAATCAAATGATGATATGTTTTTCTTACTTCATTATTTAGATGCTCGTATTGTGAAATAGTAGTCAGTAGGCTACTCTTTTCCAAGGAATATTCTAATTTGGTTTTCTCTAACTGATCTCGGGCGATTTTCAAGTCACTTTCTAGAAGCTTACACTTCTCTTCATAAATTATTTTATCCGTTTCTAAACCACTGGTATCTTCGATTTTTCGTGACAAATCATTCAACTCTGTTGCTGATTTCTTGAGGCTCTCCTGTAATTTGCAGTTGGTGTCTCTCAATGCGTCTCTGAAAAAATATCAATAGTATTATGTCGTGAATCTTATTATATATTATTATTTGTATTTTCATGTCACTTTTTCAGACATTGGACACGGTTATCCCATTGATGAGTGACTTATTCTTGGGTGGTATTTCGATGTAATATCTTATGTCATGCTGAAATTTGCATGAACATTACTGGAGATTTATCCTAACACCAAACCGTCATTTTAACATCTCTACACGTGTTTTGACCACCAAGTGATCATCTTCAAAAGGAAGAATAAACTGGGACCAAAGGTTCCAAACAGTGCATCACAAGTAAAAAGTACATCACATATGTTGGAAAGAAAGATCTCATCAATTTGTAGCTCGCGATAAGTTTGAACTGAGGTAATTAATGTTCACGATGATAAGACAAATCAAAGGTTGATGATGATGGTTAAACAAATCTTGTCTCTTGAAGAGGCCAACTTGGCTGGTGAAATGCGCGTCTTGAATAATATTGCATTTCTGTCGATTCAAATAGAGCTCGTTTTGGATTTATTTTGCGTCAGGGGTTTCAGATTCACGTTTCATTCCTCAAACGAATACTAGGCATGAATAACACAATTTTATCAGGTCATATTCATGAATTTTGCCAACAAATTGAAGCCAATTAAAAAAAAATCAATTTCTGTACTCAGCTTCCGTTAGTGTTGGACGTTTCGTAAATTAATCTTTTTCCATTTCCAAAAATTCTCTAGAAAATTTTCACCTCAATTGAGTTTAGTAAGAAATATTAGATCCTCATGAAATTTTTCAAAAATAAATGTATCTCCTAGATTACAATGCACCTATTATCCAATATTGATATATTTCGATAGTCAACAAATTGTAGGTTTCCCAATGAGGATCAAATCCAGGACAACTACTGGACAACAAAAAAATTTATGATGTTCATACTGTACTTTAAAAAGAATATAATGCAAGGGTGCCCGGTGATAACTAATCTATCTGTTATTAAAGCACATCTTTTATATATATATAAGGAAATATAAAATTTTCTTACATATCTTTTTCTTTCGTGGCCAATTTGGTATGTAACGTTATCAAACTTTCGGCCATTTCTTTCACAAAAGATCCACAAAAAGTAAATATGTCTGCGATTCCTCTTCCAGGAGACTGAAATAAAAAATTACTCGTGATATCTTTCAACTATATATGAAATAAAAAGTTCATTAAGAGAGATACGGACCATGGTGGAGTTTTGAGAAGTTATAGGGTATCTACGAAAGTGCAGAAGGAGCACATATTTTCATCATTTCGGAGTTAAAGTCATAATTTCGAGATAAAGTCGCAATTTTGAGTAAAGGCGATGCCTTTACTCAAGATACGACTTCTATCTTTCACTGCAGCTTTCAGTGCAAGGCAACTAGTTGTAAACGAGGTTCCAAACACAACGTGCTTACGATTCAACACAAGACAGCCCTGTCTCGACTCGTCATAGGTCTCATCAGTGATGCTAGTTTGAATCACGAATGCTTTGCTGGACTCAACTGTCCTTCAAGGGCAGACTTGAGGAAGGTCGATGACATCTCCTCTCACAAAGACGCCATGTATGGGGTCTACAGAGAACTCAATCTTCGAATATCAAAAATGAACGGAGCTTCCCAAGGCGATCAGTTGGAAAACCAGGCCTAGATGTCAAGGTAGGACAAACAATACGGAAAAAGATATAATTTTTAGTAGTTTTTGGTTACATCAGTTGTCACCGAGAGGGTGTTTCAACTGTTTTTTCAATAAGAACTGAGCCATCACATTTGATGGCTCTTTCAACTTTCCATCCAACGTTTTTTTATTTTTGGAGACGATTCTGGGTAGTTAGTAATTTTATATTTTGTTCAGAATCTGCAAACTCGATATTAGGAGTGAACTGGGGTGAATTATAAATGGAATTTTAATTGAAATCGTGATCATCATCGTTAGTTTGCAGAATTTTGAAACGAATATGAAACAACTAATCACTCAAGAACTGCTCCTCAGATTATTTACTAAAATGAACTTTTTCGGATAGGAGTTCAAGCAAGATTATATTTTTCATCGAAACAAAAGTGTCGTACAGTTTTGAATGAGCTTCAAAAGTTATCGGAACAACATGAGAAGTGATAACTACCAGTTGAAATCCCTGATATGAAAATGTAAGGCGTATATGTTTCATTATTTTCCAATGCCTGAAAACAGTAAAATAATGATAAACTAACAGAAATATGTTTTTTTCAAACAAGAAACAAATTTTCAAAAATTCAATACATTTAAAAAAGTTCGGTAACTGATTACAGTATTAATTCTCACCTTTAACATTGAAAAATTATATTTCTGTAGGGTATCAAATGATCTCTCCCCAAAAAATTATAAAATTCACCCTTTCTTCAATCGTATCTTGAACGTTAATTAACATTACCTGTAATTTTTGAACGGCTTTGATTTTAATGAACATTTCAGAAGTCTAATAATATTTTGGAAGCGATGGCGTCCCAGAATAAATGACCTCTGGAATATGGAGTTGATCTTACGGTCATTACCAACGATATATCACAATTGACCAATTCTATTCAAAGCAAAAAGTTTAATATCAATTTTTTGATACTCATGAAAACTCCAGTTTTGTATGATTTTTTTGGACTCTCACTTTTTAGAAATTGGCATCATCTACAATAGTGTAAAAAGTATTACTCCAATTCAAAATGAGTGTTGGCGTTTCGATATTGTGAATTATGAAACTGAAAACTTTAACTTCAGTGCGATAGCTTCATACACATGCCAGCGTCATGAAAGGTCATAGGAATAGAAAAGAAAAACACTTTTTTCTGATCAAGTAGCATTTGGAATTGATAAAAAATCATTCAATATTGATTCTGTCCACTTGACAGAACAATCTAAAAATGCTTCTGAAGGATCTTCTAGGAACCGATACTGGTGGACTGAAAAGTAAATTCATCAAAACTGTAGTGAGAGGTATTCTAAATGAGTGTTTGGATCAACTTTATATCCTGAGAAACATAAATGTACCAAATGACATAAATTTCAGTGAAGAGGTGGTGGAATATGTGACTGTTCCAGAAAGGTAAAGTGCCATTTTACATCTAGAAATACTTGAAAAAGTAGAACTAATGACTATTGGTCACCAATCATGAATATGAAATGATTTTCATGGACTTCTTGTATAGAATTTTTTTTGTAATATTGCTATTGCAGACCTTGATTCATCTTTTACAATCATTTGGTGAGATCAGATATTTACCCATTTCTGTATGATATAAAAGTCATATAATTATTGAAACTGGGGTTGGGAAATCGGAGATTGGAATACTTATAGATTGAAAGTAATGAATACAGTTTGTTGTATGTTTTTCACTGTAAAGGGTTTTACAAAAACCGCGACAAGTATTTTGCTATACAATAGCTTCCTCAAGCGAAAGGAATTTATTCGCATGAAATTATGCACAATTCTGATAAATTACATATTCAACTTTTCTAGTTCGGACTTCTATTGTTTTATATAATATAATAAATAATAAAATTAAAAGGAATAGCTGAAAAATAAAAATTATATTGAGCAATAAACCCTGAAATGAAATCACAATTAAACGAATATAAGCAAAAAATAAAAAAAATAACAAAAAAAAACCAATAAGGTTTCAAAACCAAGTTACTTCACGAAGTTTCGATTGTAAGTATCCACAATTGTCTTCGGGAGATGACTGAACAATTCTTCCAAGAGATGACTATTCTCCTTTCACCGATCACCTATTGGTGATAGGTGAAAGGAGAATCGACCAAACACTATCAAAGAAGTTGATGAGGATATCCGCATGCAATTTATTTGGAAATTTTGGGCATGAAGCGTGTGCTAGACAAGTTCGTTCCAAAATTGCTGAATTTTCACCAAAAATCCGTCGCATGAGCATCGTTTAGGAGTTGTTGAATGACGTCAACGGCGATTCAGTTTGCCAGAAGGGTCATAACTGGTGATGAATCCTACGTATATAGTTGTGACTTCGAAACCAAAGTCCAATCATACGAATGGAAGAGCTCAGGAGAGCCAAGACCAAAAAAGCACGTCATGTTCGATAAATTGGCAAGGTTTTGCTCAGTACAGTTTTGCAGAAATCCTACTATAAGGCATACGCTTAACAGTAGGATTTCTGACTGGCCACTGTTAATTGAGGAAACACCTCCATAATATGGGGCTAGTGGACACAACTCTATGCAGTATGTGTGAACAGGAAGATGAAACTGTCAGACATGTCCTATGCGAAGGTCCGGAGTTATCGTCAATAAGAGAGAGTGTGTTCGGCGAGTTTTTTCCTACACCTGCCCATATGAAGGAGATGCCTCCTACTGACTTGTTCACCTTCCTGGAAAGGACAGGATGGACGATGACCTAGGAGGACACCTCTCTGGGAAGATGTACAATGGGTTAGATGTGGCCTAAGCACTGTGGGCCTACACTCATCCTCTCTACTCTACAGATACAGATAATACCTTAATCATGTCCCAGTCACCAGATTTGGCTCCCTGAGACTTTTTTCTGTTCTCAAGATTATAGATACTTATGAAAGAATGGCGTGTTGGGGCGATTGAGGAGATAAATACCGAATCGCTGAGAGAGCTTAAGAACAAACCAAAAAGTGCTTTGAGGATTGGAGAAAACGCCGACAAACTGTATTATGTCTGAGAGGGACTACTTTGGTGGGAACAAAGTAGAAATTGAATAATAAATAAATCTTTTTTGAAAAGAATAAAAATTCATGTTATCATGTAGTATTATGTTGTGTGGCAGCTTCACTCTAAATGCTATCTGTTTGAATGTTTAGAACATGAAGTGAATAGGAATAAGCAATTTTCGAACAATTTATTGTTCATATAAAAGTGTTTTTTTTTTCTAAAGAATTTTTCCTTTCGTCTAATTCAATGTTCATGTGAAAGTATTTGTTCCAAAGGGCTTTTTCTTGCAGTTCGTATCTGTAAGGAATTCCTTTGCATACTCACACATGTTTGTAGAAAGTTTAATTTGAAGTCAGTTGATTTTTTCCTTTCATCGGAAGTTCCCCACATTTTTTATATGGATATGGAGAAATTTGAAGTCGAAAAACTTCTTTGATAATTTTTTGTAATCGAAGTTTACCACAACACATACATTTTATGAGATTTGTGCATCCAAAGAGACATACAAACCGACAAAGAGAAAACATTCAAAAATCATTGCTTCAAGTTCAATTGCATTTATGAAGATTTCCAATGAGAGATTCTCTCAAAAATTTTCCATGTACAGACATGTCAGTTGAACATTTATTTTATGTATTGTGTATTCATAATGAACAAATTATACAAACTGAACTGATGTCGATGATTTCTGTACCCTCCCAGGAGAATTGTATATTTTTGTTCGCATGCATATAGTGATGAATATGTAATATTCGCTTTCTCTATATATTTTTTTAAATTTTATATTCCTTTGTCACAGGTTTATGTGGTAGAAGTGCTATACTGAACATGCAGCTTCTGCATAACATGGGACAATAAGATGTTTTTATTTTTTTGTGTTTCATTATGATTGTGTAATAATATAGGATCCAGTCGCAAAATCATTACGTTCATAGCGCAATTAATGAAACTAAAATTTTTACATGCATTTACAAATAGGAAAATATATTAATGACAGGTGGCCAGTCAAAAAGTGGCCGCCAAAATTTTTATTTGAAAAAATCAAGCTACTTCACGGAGTAAGAGCTGGGTCGATCCCCCTACGGAACCCTTCATCATTTGAAAGGATCGATTGCAGCTTAGAAATGGTTCTGAAGCAGATTCTGTGAAACATGTTCTCCCTAATTAATCAGTAGACAATTGTCCTGAAAATCTTGCGAAAAAAATTGGATTCCATAATTTAGGAAACTTTAGCTACATGAATACCATTTTACAAGTATTCTTCATGCCGAGCTTTCAACGATGAATGAGAACAAGAATGTTTTCCACTTATTCACCAAACTCAAACACCAGTTCATGCAGCTGCAGTTTTGTACGCGCAAAATTGCACGGCTGTGTATTAAGCATTTTACCTTAGTAAGGTGACTAGAGGAAAGTTGCAACCTCAGCATATGAACTTTTATAAATATTGAGGGAGGTCAAGTATTGAGTATTGAGAAATTCATTTAGTATTCATTGATCACTTTTCAGAAACGATTCCAGAGCATTTTAAGAATGCAGCACATCTTCTTTTCATCTTTTCTGCTGGGTATCAGGATTCTCTGTATTTTTCTAAACTACTTTATTAACTACTCGTTTCGTATATTTTATTCAGTTTTATATGAGTTCTTTCATTATTTTGATGAAAGAGGGTTGGTTGAAACAGCGATAATACAATAAAACACAAATACAATACAACAAACAATACAATAAAACTCTTACATTTATACTTCAAACTCCAATGTTATTAATATCCTTTTGCTGGTATGTGCAGTCTCGGACTATTTGGACTGTCTAATACTTCAGAACTGACGGTAAATCATTGATGGAAATTATGAACAGAAGTGGACCTAGATTCGATCCTTGCGGTACACCTGACTTAGCTGGAAATTTATCTGAAATTTTTCAGTTATGTTTGACAATGAAAAACCGATTTTGAAGTTAATTCTCCGTTAGTTCAAATTTTTTTAAATTTCATATCTACTCAATTATTATGAAATTTACTTTCGAATGTCCAATACTTCATTTGGTTTCCCCGATGAAGCCATTGTAAGTACATACATACATATAGAAGAAGCTGAAGAAGTTTTACTTTGTGTGGTTCGAAGCACACTCGCTTTTTTACACGCTTTATATTAGCTTCATCTGTATGTATGAATGTATGTTTGTCTCTAACTCTCGAAGTCAGGATCTGTATTGACAGAATTACCAGCATTATTGCTTGATCCATTCGCGGGCAGATGGCGCTGTAAGTAACCTCATTGATATTTCTTGATCTAATCGCGGGGAGATGGCGCTGTACGTAACTATCAATTATTTCTTGATCTGTTTGCGGGTAGATAGCGCTGTACGTAACTATCAATTATTGCATAAGCTATTCGCGGGCAGATGCCGCTATACGTAACCTCCTTGATAGGTTGTTCAAAAGAAAATCAGTATAAAAAAATATTTTTGACAATAAATTGGACTAAAAAGTGAAAAATAAATATAGTTTATAAAACTCAAAAACACGCTTTTAAAGAACATCAAACTGAAAAGTTAACAATAATTTTTTTAAATAAGCTTAAAACAATAACGAACGAAAAATACTTGTATTATTGTGAAAAATGCGTGGGCGCTTTGTTCCATATTTTTGTATATCAGGCGCCCGTCGCTTTTTTCACAATAATACTAGTATTTTTCGTTCGTTATTGTTTCAAGCTTATTTAAAAAATATTTTTAAATTTTTAGTTCGATGTTCTTTGAAAGCGTGTTTTTCAGTTTTTTCAAACTATATTTATTAATTAAAAATATTGGCGGCCACATTTTGTCTGATACCCTGTCGTAAATGTATTTTCCTATTCACAAATGTATGTAAAAATCTGAATTTGGTTAACTACGCTATGGACGTAGTGATTCTGCAGCGGGATCCTAGACTGTAATATCTATTTCTCGTTTGGATAATGAAGTATTATGATATATGATATATCGATTTATCACATCATACCATTCATGTGATATTAGAGTTTGTCTGGAAATTACAAATATCAATATCGAATCACATATTGTATTTTTATTTACGAGTATGGGGTGATAAGTAAATGAGTGATATAGTTTTAAGTATATTCTGTTTTTACCGAATATTTGCCAAAGACGCATTCATGTTTTCAATTAGGGTTTTCTGATTCAATTAGGTACCTGGGAGTGGAAAATCATGCCAACTTTCGTCTCGATTCTTGCAGCAACAATTACGAAAAATTAGCAAATGATATAAACATATTAATAAATATGATAAAAGAAGCAAATGACGAGATAACGTTTGGCGGCACATTCAGGGGCTTAATTGGGTGTATCGAAGCCATACGATGCATGGAAGAAGATGACGAACAGGTACTGAAAGATAAAAAAGAAAACGACGAGCAAATTGATTTGCTTAGAAATCAGTGCGAGGAGGAAAGGCTCTACAATATAAGAACCATAGAAGAGACCAATGCCAAAATCCAGAAACTTAAATTTGAGGTTGAAGATGTGATAGGTTGGTTACTGTATAGAGACAAATATTGCGGTATCTAGAATTCAAAAAGGAAAAGTTAAAGTCAGAGCCCAAAAACAAAGCATCGCGAATGCTTCATTTTTGGCTCTGGAAAGACAGGAGACAAATCTCATTCGGCTTTGCGACACATTACCTGAAAAGCCTCATGTATTTTTAACATTTATGGATGGAGTCTTCTGTCGATCCCAAAGACAGCGTCTTTGTGAGGGAAAGATGTCATTTACCTTTACTTCTTCAGTGGTTGTTTTTGTTTTTCAGTATACGGGCGGTATGAAATATCATACTTTGAAAACTGGGAGAGAGCTAGACAGGAACAAAACATAATGTCATGTGAAGACAAAGAAAATGTTCACAATTTCGTTATAATGGATATGAAGAACAAAATCGAACTAGAAAATAGATGCCACTTAGAATTCATGAATTACATAGAAGAAAGCAAAAACGTAAGATTTAGATTTCTTTTATTATTTTTGCGAGTCAGTACAATGACTATATTTTGAAAAAGAATCATTTTTTGGTCATGATAACTGACAGAAATCAAGAAAATTTTTAGTATTTTCCATATACAAGCAAATTTCAACATATCAACAAATTTCTTTATTGGAAAAGAGTAGGCCCTATCATAGAGTAGAAATTTTTGGAGTACAAAAAACTATTTCAAGAATGTACCATATTTTTCTCACCCGAGCCGTTTTCTTTTCAAATGATATGAAAACAAATTTTTTTTACATCGTTGAATGAAAAATTATCTAGAGTGACATTAAGAGCTTTGTTTCCAAAAATTATGTGCTAGTAAAATAGCAATTTTCATGAAATAGATCAATAGAAACTGTTCTATGTACCTAATATTAGCCAAGGATATATTTTTCAACTGATTTATTTTCGTACCATAAAAGTTATATGGATGAATAGAAAGTTTTGCCGAAAGCAAATTTGCAATACCTACAATGAATATTTTTATATTCTTACATTCACCAGTTCTGGTAAATATTTTATTATTTTCCGAAAAGAAAACTATAAATATTAATTCGCGTAGAAATAATTGAAGTGTTTCAAATCTTTTAACATCTCCTGAGATTTCTGTGTGGAAATACTGATTGTACCTTTATGTTAAAAAAAATGTTTTTCCTGTTAACCAGCTGTCACACCCCTACGAACGACAACTCTCATAAGCCAAAATTTATGCGAGCTAAGGACTAACGAGGTATTTTAACGTGTGACTCTTAACACGCGTTGGACGGTAGCAAGTGAAAATCGATCGTTCAGCCTGGGTCTTGAACCAGCGACCAACACGGCGGTCGAATTGAGTGGGTGAAGAAAGCACCCACGTCGAGTCGACCGGCTACTGTCCGACCATGTACATGCACAAATTGCATATTCTGGAGGTGAAGGTGATGATAATTTTGAAAGGTTGCTTGTGAATCAATTTTGATCCAACATACTAAATTTCATTACAAATTTACGAACTTTGATTTTTTTTTTGTAATATTCATATTCAAGTTCGATTTTCAAATAATGGTTCTAAATAACAAGCTACGAAAATAATAAATTCTTCTTAATGTAGAAATGAGAATAAACAACCTAATATTCATTTTAAAGTGATTCAAATTTTGATTAGAAACTAAAGAGCCACAGAGACATCGGTGGAATTTAAATGAAACTCAAAGCTCGGGCTAAGCATTGCAGAAAGTGCGGCCTATGAAGGTTTATACCTGTACCAAAAATCAAATATCTGCTTTCGAAAATGACTACAATACAGGGGGTGTACATCGTAAGTCCGGCTGTACACGGACCACATATTTGCAGTTGAGGCAACCACAACATTGTGGTCACGTTGACCGCACTTTGCGGTTGACCCAACCACATTTTTGTGGTCGACTTGCAGTCACAGAAAC
>WOGN01000852.1:0-21818 GCA_015342105.1 Leptinotarsa texana | reverse complement strand
AGGAAAAAAAGTTATATGAAGTACTGGTGATATTTTGACCCCATCTATACATTCCCGAGAGGAAAAGAGGAAGTCCAGGGACACCCTGTATAATAAACTTCCTGAGAATGTTTTTCCAAATGAATTTATTCTCCAGCGATACAAATCCAATGTGAATCTTTACTTTAGCACAGCCATCGATCTTAGAGCACCTTGAGGATTTTCCTTTAGTGCCTGTGTTTTGTCCTTGAAAAAAAAATCAAGTATTGGCCTATGCAAAATTTCGAGGCCTTGATGGACCGATGAAGAAGGGCTGAACATAAGCCCAATTAAAAACAGAGGGCCCAGTACATCTTCAAAGTGAAGGCTGAATGTCTAGAAGTGAAACTAGATCCCAAGTACATCTGTCATCATCATTTAGGAAAAGTGAAAAAAGAAGTCATAGACAGTACTTATGCTTGCCAGGCGCAACTATGGATAGACATGCAGGCTGAAACCAGACATGATGTATTGGCCCTAAACTATGATGATGAAACCATGATAACATATGCATCTCTGGTAGCCAAAGAGGTAACAAACTAATCAGGGTGCAAAGACTCGCATGTTTGAGAATAACGAGAGCAATGAAAGCCATTCCAACAGCTGCATTAAAGATATTCTTGAATCTGCCTTCTTTACATCTTCGAATAATAGAAAAAGCAAGAGGATAAATCACTGGGATCGGGCAAACTCTACGATTAAAGTTTTAAACAGCGGAGAATGGTAGTAATACCTGGTGTACAGACGGATCGAAAACCGAACATGGAACGGAACTAGAATTCACTGTGCGGGGACAAACCAGTTACCCACTCGGTCCAACACATCAGTCTTCCTGATTGGAGTTTATGCGCAAGCAGCATTGATTTGAGTCCTTAATTAAATGAGCGGATCTATATTTTGACAGACAGGCTGAACCCGAAATTAACATCGATATTATTCTGGGATCATCGTGAAGATCTGAGAAAACTGGCGAACAGGAATATGTTGATTCTATACCAGTGCCAGGGCTCTCAGGTACCACAGGTAACGAAAAAACTGATGAGTGTGCTAGACATAGATCGTCAACTTCGTATATAGGCACTGAACCAGCTGTGGGAGTACCAAATTATTTGGTACAAAATCTGATTTAATAGTGGACCTACAAGAAACGTGAAGAATACTGGGAAAACGTGCCCGAAACACGAACTGGAAAAACTTTATGAAAGGACCGTCATAGAAGAGAACTAAAAAACTTCTTCAAAAAAGCAGTGATCGACTCAGAACAATTACAGGGCTACCCACTAGACATTGTCCATTGAAAAGATACTTGAACAAAATAAGGCCGTACTACGGATATGTAAGCTGCAAGTGATACAACAAAGGGGCAGAGAAAGCTCGTCATATTTTATGGGAATGTAAGACACTAGATCATAGGAAGTAAAAAAGTTATGTACAATTAAAACTATTTGTATAATAATATGACATACACCCAACAAGAGACGGGTACAAACTGATAGAGGTAACAACACTGTTGGAATATGTATCATGAAAAAAATTAAAAAAATGGAGAAAAAACGCAATAAGTCGATGAAGATGCTGTATTTTCTGAAGATCTGGTAGAGAAGGACGGCTCCCAATAAGCAAAAAAAGCCTCTCAACTTGCTGGTTTTATCATTGGAGTTTGAATTGTCAATTCGGTTTCACACTTAACGAAGGTTGGTATCTAACATACAAAGTAAAATGTGACTTACAGGTTGAACGGTGTGGATACATACTAGTGATGAGTAAAAACTTACTAGGGTTTCTACTTCTCCATTTTTACACAGAAAATGTGAGAAAATTCCAAAGAAAGGAAAAAAGAGAGTAATTGACTTCAATAAAGTCTATCACAAAGAATGTGTAGATCATGCATATAGAAACGTATTTCAGAAACTATTAGAAAGAACCCATTATAAACAACTACTTTCGTACATATGCAATCGAATTATATTCCAAACATTGAACCATATTCATCCACAGCAACGTTATATAACGTAGTATTTGAAAGAGTAAAATTTCACTTACGTGAAAAAATATCATTTCTAGGTGTTTCTAGGACCAAAAACACCCATCTTCAACTAAATGAAAAGAAAAGCATTCTAGGAATTCGAGTTCGAGAACAGCATCGATGTTTTATGGAATAACAAGTGATTCTGGATGATCATCTGAATGGTCAAGGATCCATATACTCTTCTTGTACATTGTTTTTGGATGCCAAATTATTATATGATGAAATGTTCCTGGTATTAATTGAAAAGGAACTATTTTTATGAAAGATTAGATTTTGAAGAAGACAGCTTTTTGGCTTTCTACTTATTCATCTTTATATAAAAAATGTGGAAAATTCCAAGAAAAAGAAGAGAGTACTTAACCTCAACTAACTTTTCGCAAAGATGTGAAGGTCAAACACAGAAGTTTATTTCAGATAGAAACACTTTCGGAACAAATGTTTTCAACCTTTGAAAATTGAATGAAACGAAAATCACTTTATCACATGAAAGGGTATTGAGATAAAATTTCTCTTAGAAGGAAAAATTTAAACCCTAGGTGTAAGTAGAAAATTCTGGTCGAAATCACTTGCCATCAATACCTAATCAGAACCTTTTTGGATAACTTCAAATATTGATTGATCCAACTTATGAATGTTTCCTTACGAATTTACTAAAGTGCAGAGTTGTCTTTTCCGGTGACATAAAGTCATAATGATATGCAAGATATGAATGTTTCGTCTTTAAAGTTGCTCAAAACGGTGCCGATGGAGAGTTGAAGTCGAGTGTTATGGCGAGAAAATTTTAAAAGTACACCTACGAATAATATTTTTCTATATAACTGAAATTTTATCTCATCATACCATCATCTCTTATATGTACAGCGTTCCTGTAAATAATATCTGTATCAATTTCATAACGAAGGTTATTTGAAGTAAAAACCAATCAGGAAAAATGTATTTTCATGTACTTCGATGTTCCATATGTTTGGAGTTGTTTTTTCGAATGAACTTTTTCTTTCGGTGACACCTAAAAATGTGTGGCTACATTGATCGATGTCCATTCAAAGATGGACATCAAAAATTACTCACTGTAGTCAGATACTATATAACTTATTATCCATTATGATATATATGTAGCATTTGAACACATCTGAAGACATTCACAACAATGTATTACATTCATAGGTTATCATGGAATTTCATGAAGTTCCATCACGAAAGTAGAACAAAATATAGTTTTCAAATGAGAAGTAACAACTATTTTTAAAAGACACATATATTTATATAAATTTCAAGAATATCAAATATATGAATAAAAATCTAGGTTGCGATTAAATATATTATTACTCAACAAAGACTAAAGTGTAAAACACTCTCTTTCATTATCTGGTAGACGAACGACATATCTCTTTAATGGCGCATAAAATATTTAAATTCGTCACACTTATGTTTGTCGATTTCATTCCATATTTTGCCACCTCGATACTCACCCAAGCAAGTAGTTATTTTACATTTACAAATGATTCAGTCTTAACGATGACATTTTCACTTTCATGGTCTATGGTCTATGACCTACAGTAGTGGTGAATAAGATTAAGTAAGATGATTTTTTTGAAGACTAAACACAATCACTACAGGAAAATCCTTAAGGATTTCGCTCTGAGAGCATTATCTGTGCGAAAGTAACGATTCACATTGGATTTGAATCGCTGAAGATTAAATTTATTTGGGAAAACATTCTCAGGAAGTTTATTCCACATGAAGGCAACTCTCCAAATGAAAGAGTTCCTAAACAGTGAAGTTTGAGGTGTATTGAGTTGACCTTAAAAAAATGAGCAGCCACAGTCCGTCGCGTATTTATGATATGTACCGCTCTTGGTGGAATCAAATGTGCCAAATCACTTGAAGACTTTCCATGAAAATATTTATAGAAGAGAGATAAATCTCCAACCTTTCTTCGATGTTCCAGACTAATCCAGGTTGCACGTGTTGTTCGCGTCACTAATCAGGCGGATGACTCTTTTTCTGGATGGAATCCAGCAACTTCAGCGTATGTTTGGGAGAAGAGCTCTATACATGAACTCCAAAGAAGGTCTGATCTGAGCTTTATAAAGCATCAACAGTTGCTTAGGTGTATACAGTTTCCTGTTTCGGAACAGTGTTCCGAGTTTTCGAGAAGCAAATTTTGCAATTCCAGTGACATTATTATGCATGTTTCTTCAGTAACAAATATAGCTACTTCTTTAGGCACGAGCATTAATAGATAATGATAATAGTGGCCGATACGTTCATCCATCCTAATAAAATCGGCGACTTAGCGAAAAAATATCTTTTTATTTCGTGCCTTAGTATTATCATTTTATTTCATATTTTTCACTTATTTCACTTGAGAAACTTTAGTTATTGTTATTTCTCCATTTTTTATAATCCTCTTGTGCCTACGTATAGTATTTCACCTAACCTATCTTGCCTATTCTTGCTTTCATTAGTTTAGTAAGCGAGTATGATCAAGAAAAACCATCAGTTTTTCCTAGAACTAATTTTTCAATTCCAAAATATTTTTTATTTGTTTTATAGAAATTAAAAATAAGATTAATAAGAATACCCTGATCAAATTTAGGTAGGCGTATTTGTGAATGTTTTATTGTCTCCGTTCAATTAGGAAATACATCCAAAAAATCTAAATGATGAGTTGGTAGACATAAGCCTATAGGCCAGCAACATGGCCAGGTTTAATAACATTGCAGTCAATACTGTTGTAACCTTTATCAATTTTCAGCTACTTTAATCAAATAAATAATACTAGTATAACCCACATTGAGGATGTGAGTGACAACATAATGATCAAACATATATGGATGAAATATATTTGTTAACTTCTTCATCGTTCTTGTATACCAACACAAATGAAACATCATCCACAGTTTTGCGATTATCCTTTTCTTTCCTACTCATCATCAACAAAATAGACCAATAAATAGACCACCAAAAGTGGTGGATTTACTTTCAAAAAGTCCAATAGATATACAAATTTGATATGTTGCCTAAGACGATTACTGAATGCCCAAGACTGTAAAATGCACAATTCCACCCTCGTATTCAAAAACACTTCATTGTGAGATTTTCACTAAACAGTTTTACAAAAACGCAATGCGCGTTTCGCTATACAATGACTTTCTCTGGCGTGTCTTAACTAACTATATTCTACATAATCAATGCATTATATACCTAATTTTATAATTTGAAGTGCCGACATTTCAAGTGCCTGAGTTTTATCTGATGATTTAATGTTTATAATGAATTGTATTACTTGAGCTTATTTACCAGTTTCCAAATTTGAAAAAATATTTAGCAATTGATCATTCAGTAAATTACTGGAATTCTTGAATCTTTTGATTTCTAAATATTCTAGAAGATAGAGTTTCTTTTCTCTTCTAGATGTAACATGTCGTATTCATGTTTGAACTCATGTCCTTCTGCAAAAAGGTGGTTTGCAAATGTAGAATTGGTATTTCTATTTACAAAACTCAGATAAAACTCAAGTGCCTGAGTTTTATCTGATGATTTAATGTTTATAATGAATTGTATTACTTGAGCTCATTTACCAGTTTCCAAATTTGAAAAAATATTTAGTAATTGATCATTCAGGAAATTACTCGAATTCTTGAATCTTTCGATTTCTGAATATTCTAGATGATAGAGTTTCATACTTTTCTCTTCTAGATGTAACACGTCATATTCATGATTGAACTCATGTCCTTCTGCAAAAAGGTGGTTTGAAAATGTAGAATTGGTATTTCTATTTACAAAACTACTTCTTTTCTCTTCAATTCTTTGGGAAAATGTTCTCATTGTTCTCCCTGTTAGGCCAATATACAGTTTTGTGAAGAGCCACATGTCAGCTTACCTACTCCTGATCTATCAGACACCGAAGTTTTGTCTTTATTTGTTTCCATCTCCGCACTCGCCACTGAATTAAAAATATAACAAACTGGCAAATTCAAGAGGAGGGGTGTAGAATTAATACCTCACAGATGCCGATACATAATTTATGTCGGAGGAAGTTATTTCACAGACCATCAGACTTCAAACAGATCGAAATCGATGGCGATGAAAGATATTTACTCATTACTTGAGAACACTTAAGAATGTCTATTTTCTCTCGATGAATGGAAGAGTCGCATCAAATGTGAATATCAGATTGATTCGAGAATAGTTGAATCCTACCTACTGGAGAAGTTTGAGGAAGATATCCTTATTTGAAGACACTGCCTATAACATGACGATCCGCTTCGGAAATATAGGAATTACATATCTACTCACTGGCAGCAGAAAACATATTTTTAGAATACTTTCAATACCAGATGTATAATTCCTCTGAATAGCCACCCGCTGATAAAATTTCGAAACAATTTTGCAAACTTTCTTCATTTTCTTGACAACTATGATAACAATGTGCTCTCAACAACAGCAGAAAAAATTCCTTTGTTTTTATTTTTTTTTTAGTTTCCTTCCTCCACAGTCGATTTTCTGAAAAAGGCACCACACACTATTTCCACACTAGAATCCACAATGCCGGAAATTACTTTTCGACAGTGACTTTTCTGGTGAATTTTGAAACAGCTCAATATCAACAAGGCGTCTGGTCCCGTCATCGTACTTAATAAGTGCGCAATTGAACTCGCACCAATATTTTGCTGACTTTTCAACCTGTCTTACCAGAAAGGGGTTTTTCCTTCCTGTTGGAAGATTGCTAGCGTTCAGCCTATTCCCAAAAAGGACAATAAAAATCTTCCAAATAAACCGGGTCTCGCGTCGCGGAAAACCAGCCTCTCCAATTTTACTCTGATATATCGGTGTAGCGTCCAGTGTACAGTGTTGCCGGCATACAATAAAATACATCATTTTTAGACTTTTAGATACTCAACTTTGTCCATGAAACATAATAACTCAAACAATGATAGATGAGTGACCACCACACACATTTGAATATATTGGGTAAAATAAAAACAAAACAAGCCTCCATACACTGCCAATCAGATTCAACTGCTAATGGCTGGCGGATTTCATTCAGTATATAGCACTTTTATTTACAAGTTGAAGAGCATAGTGCTTTCTGAATAGATCCTTTTTTTATGTATGAATAGTACGACCAAAACTAGACCAGTCGCTTTGCTATCAGTGATGAATCATGGAGAAAGTCGTAAACCACCATATCCTCAAATATTTGGAAGGCTTCAACATCTTGAGCGAACATCAATATGGCTTTCGGAAACATATGTTACCCATATTTGGAATAACGCAATCGAGAAACATGGAGAATCAAGAGCTGTTGCGCTTGATATTTCCAAAACCTTTACCCGTGTGTAGCATGAGGGTTTGCTGGCCAAAATTCGATGCTATGACCATTTGGCTCTTCTGCTTCCTGAGAGAAAGTTCCCTGCAAGTGGTCGTCGATGGATATCTCTCGAGTACTTTCACCATCAACGCTGGTGTTCCCCAGGGATCCATATTGTCTCCAACCCTCTTTTCATTGTATATCAACGACTTATTGGAAAAAAACAAGAATCCAATACATTGATTTGGTGACGACAAGAAGATAAATGTCTCCGAACCGGATATAATGTCAGGTCAGACAATTCCGCTTTCTGCTTCGATAAGTTTGATGGGGGTTAAAATGGACACAAATATGTCTTGGCACAATCATGTCGCTTGAATTGCAAAGACTGCTTTTCACAAACTGTACACATCTCAGCAACTTTTTATGCTTTATGAAGCTTAGATTAGACCTTCTTTGGAATATTAATGTCACCTATTAAGCTCCGCCCCTAAGCATACCCTGAAGTTGCTAGATTCCATCCATAAAAGAGCCATTCGCCCGATTGGAAACGCGAACATCACGTGCAACCTTGATAGCCTGGAACATTGAAGAAAGTTTGGACATTTGTCTATCTTCTATAGATACTTTCACAGAAAGTGTTGAAGTTTCTTGACACATTTGATTCCACCAAGAGCGGTACATATCAGAAATACGCGACGGATTATGGCTGCATATCGTTTTGAGGTTCAACTCAGTACACCTCGAACTTCACTGTTTGAGAACTCATTCATCTGAAGAACAGCGTTTATGTGGAATAAACTTCCTGAGAACGTTTTTCCAAATGGATTTTATCTCCAGCGATTCAAATCCAATGTGAACCGCTACTTCCGTACAGGAACCGTTCCATGAGCGCTTTAAGGATGTTTCGGTCGTGTTTGTGTTTTGTCCTTTCAAATATACAGTATTAGACTACTACGTTTTACCCTAATATAGGTTATCTGAAGTAAAGTGAGATTTTGTTGTTTCATTAACCTAGTCCATTAAAAAGTTACATCTAGGATTGCGTTTTTCAGATGACACAATTTTATTTTTTTGGTGTAGGTACACGGGAGGATTAGTACAAGCTCAAATTCTTCGTGGAGTCGCAAGTTCGCACCGGCCGCCATCTTGGAAAGAGGGGTGCAAAGTGTTTTCGCTCTTTATCTCGTAAATTAATAACATATGAGTGTTGAGAAAATGATAAATTATATGAATAGAAAAATAAGCGTAGGTAATGGTTCGTTTTTATCGTATCGGAGCACTGTAATAACTGAATAAATCAATGGAATTAAACAAATTTGTAGTTGAAAACCTTCTATAAGATTGCCCTGATGTCATTTTATTGTAAAATGATTAAAGAAATTGTTAAAAATTTTCAGTTATTCTTTTATTTTCCATTAAGAAAGTTGTAGACAATTCAATTTGCTACAAATGAAGCCCGATAAAATTTTCGGTAGGGTTGCTAATATAGGAGATACAGAGCGAAAACTCTTTTCACCACTTTCTACAAGTTGGCGGCTGGGGGACAAGAGTTGTAACCCCACAAACTTTGACTTGAACTTACACCAATTCCCCTTACAAATAAAAAAAAATGCGTCCTCCAAAAAACGTACGCTAAGGCCTAAAAGTGTAACAGCTCAATGGACTAATAGTATAAATAAAAAATTTAAATCCAATGAATTTGATCGCAAGAAAAGGAAGTTATAATTCTAATTCGGAAAAAGTGAAAACAACCAACGATCAAATACAAGCATGTTTTACATTTTAAAAACATTCAGTCGGCTTTCAGTTATTTAGTAACTACGGAATAATCGCGTCACCGGGCCTGTAATCACGTAGGAAGTTATGCCCTTTTGAACTTAGTACCGTTTGTTTTTTTCGTGGGTTGCGTACACACGAGACCACTTTCACTTCACGGACACTTTCTCATATAAGTATCATGTCAAAGTGTGCTTGAGCTACAATATCTGTTGCAGTTCGTTGAAGTTAGATGTGAATTATAATTGGTTTCGAGACACAAATTTTGCCGAATTTTATTTGAAATACGAGTACTCGTAACTCTGCAAAGAGATTTATTACAACTCAATATTGAACCCCAGTAATCATTTAAAAATTAATAACTTTGTGTATGTCGAAAAATATTAGACTGGAAATATATAAAAAAAAACAAAAAATGAAAAGTTAATGTCCAGCCCTTACAACATTTCTATTATAAAATGAAATACCTACATTCTTGTAAATAGTATTGTCTACCGAATGACATAAAACACTGAATGAACCGGAAATCGTCCTAGAAAAAGTGAAAAACTGCTTCAACTTAGCAGGGATCAATTCCGAATGATTACGGGGCTATTTACTCACTGTAGATTCCGATAAAACCTAAACCTCAGCTGCAGGAAATAAAACTAAAGGACTAAAACGGTTCGTAATTATTTCATGTATGAAACTGGATTACAGCGATTATTGGTTTGAAAAGATGGGAGAAAAAAAGGAATAAGATCATGAGAAAAACAGTGTTTTACTTGAACTTTTAGCCCAGTCAATGACCTTTTTCTCGTATCATTTCGCCAAAAAGCATCGAAGTTCATAACAGTTTGAATTTGGATTTTACTTGACTCTAATTCGAACCTAACCCTGTGCCGGGGGTTGCTGGGAGTGGATGTCACCCCTTCTCGGAAGTAAAAAATATTTCATTAAAAATAATTCCGAGAATGGATAAACTGACTAATTCTAAGAAAATTCAGAAGAAACTATGAAGTTTTTTCTGAGATACAAAACTATTCGCGAGTGGAAGGGTCAGTTTTTCTGGAGGTTTTTCTCAGTGTACGGTGTCTTTAGATCCAATACAAATGGAGCAATAAATAGCCTATTGAAGGTTGCTGATTATTCGTCGAACCATAAAATCAAAAAGTTTCAAAGCGAAATAGTCAAAAAAACAATGAATTTTTCGGAAAAAAATCATCGGTCATTATTGGGGTGTTTTAAATGACTTAAATATTTTATAAAAGTCCCAAGCATAAAAAATCATCCCCTAGTTGTCACCCCTACTGATAATAATCGTTACCACTTCACAAATACATTCATTTATGTGCTTGTAATATGTTCTAGAGGTTTGACCGGCTAAAGTGTTTCATTTTGAAAAAACTGACCTTTAATTGAAAAGAGAATATCTGGAATTTTGCAAAAGAAATTAGGAAACGCTATGTATGGTAGGGTCTCCCAGGCCGAAGACGCCGTAACAGAACAGTCAGACCAAGAAGGACCCAGGCTCAATCCAAGGTGTTATGCGACCCGTTCTAGAATATCTTCTTATATAAAAGTTATATTTTTTCTGTGATGCAAAAAAAGTTTGAGATTTTATCTCTGATGACAGGTAACAAATGTCACTTTTTATGAAATTACTTTTTTCCCCGTGAAAAAAGTTGAACCAATATCGATAATTTTGTCGTTAGTTTCTTTGGGCATAACTGAATGATATTTTTTGAAGGAATAAAAAATTAATTCAAGGATTTCCTACCAAGTAATATCGGATCCGAGAAAAAGCAAAACTAGCAACACTTCTAGTATATCACTTATGTACAAAAATATGCCAACTGACTATTGTCAATAATCAGTGGAGCGGACCAAGTGCCAGTGAAGTCAATTCAATTCATACTATACAATATATATTGACAATCGTATCAATGATAAACGAAGCGTGAACAAAAATGCAAAAGTATTATAATGTCGGTTTACATTTGCATGTTTATATCCTGGCAACGCAACGGTTCGAATGAGTGCACGTTCGGTTTCGCCTTTCATTGCAATTTTTTATATTCTCAATAATATGGGATTAGTCAACTTTAATTATTCCGTGAAGACGGTATCAATATCTGCTAAAATATGTTTTTCTGTTAACTAGCTGTGCCCCCTACGTGAGTGGATATACTATATGAAGAACAGTATTTTGGAAAATAGATTAACTGGTGTCTAACGGTCAAAAATCAAAATCAAAACTCTGCTCTAATTTGCCAAACTTTCTTTTCTAATGGAAAACTTCTTCAGGGCTGTGAAAAACAATGAATTGAACATATAAATTTTTGAAAAGAAGTTACACATGTATAAGATGTTCTTGTTTGACTAATGTCAAACAGAAGCTTCCCATTATAAGCGAAAGCTTGATTTTTGACTCAGAGACCCCGTTCATCCATTTTACTATATACAGGATGAGTTAGAATAAGACCGACAAACTCCGACTACAGATTCCTCACCTCATTTTGAGGTATATCCTAAAATGTATCTCCTCTAAGATACAGGGTGTCAAAAGTACGAAAAAAAATTGTAATTATTTTTTCTCTAAAACTCCAGGAGAAAAAAATTCATACTTGATGCACTGATCAAGGTTTATCAACGTGATAATTTGAAGTTATAATTTTCCATTTTCGTAAACCAGTGGCGTAGTTACGATGGTATGTTGTCATATTTTCCCTCATATTTTCTTTGAACAACTGAAATGACAAATGAGCATTTGAGATCAGTTAGGCTCATCGATACTCAACCTGAAAGTTATAACATTCCATTTGCCTAAAAGTGAAGGTTTCTGAGATATTTGCGGAAAACTGAAGATATGCCCTGAGAAGAGACATAGCACCCTGTGTGCAATAATTGCATGATGCCACTTTCTTATAACATAGTAATAATTGTCAACCTCCTGTACATTTTTTAATGTCGAGAGTATTTGAAACGTAGTACAATCATAATGAGACCGACAAACTCCGTTTCCTTTATTCGTCATATTTTTGAACGAATCGATTTCGTAAATTCGCCGATATGTAACCATACAGTTTTGCATAATGATTATTTTGAAACATCAACTGACAAACCCAGCCTCAAATTGTAATGCTCCTGTTAGATGAGAGTTAAAGCCTAAAATAATGTTTGCTAAAAATTGAAAATAAGTACATTGAATTTGTTAAATTTTATGTTGGAGTATCAGTGTCAAAGTCATTTCATACTGAGTAATCTAGGAAAATATTTTCCAATCATCATGTTTTTCGTGAAGAAAAACAATTATTGTCTATTAATACCTGCTCAAATACCTGTCGAAAGTAGTAATTCACATTGGATTTGAATCGCTGCAGATAAAATTCAATTGGAAAAACGTTCTCAGGAAGTTTATTTCACATAAACGCAGTTCTCCAGATGAAAGAGTTCTTAAACAGTGAAATTCAAGGTGTACTGAGTTGAACCTCAAAACGATGAGCAGCCACAGCCCATCGCATATTTTTGATATGTACCACTCTTCTGGGAATCAAATGTGCCAAGTCACTTGAACACTTCCCTTGAAAGTATATACAGAAAAGAGACAAATCTCCAACTTCTTCGTAGTTGCAAGCTATCAAGGTTGCACGTTATTTTATTTTTTTAATACTTCATTCTGTAATAAAAGTAGGTATGTGTTTTTTTCAATTTTTTTCTATTTTTTATAAAATTTTTACCATGATACCTTGATACTTACCTTTTTCAGCCGCTCCTCTGCTTTTATATTTATAATAACTTTTAAACTATTGCAGATATGACAAATATGCTTCAAGCCTTTTTTGTTAATTATGAATTTATTGAAAACTAAAGTTGTAGTCCTATTATTTATTTAATTATTGATTGTTATTTATAAAAAAAAATTAAGTTTTCAAGGAATTTACAAAATCAAAAACATACTGAAAGTTATTTTGAAATTTATTGAATCATGCTTAGTACAGTTAAAAGTTTTTTAATAATTTTTATTATTTTTTAGATCATTTTAGTATCGGTTCACAGTATTTTTGAACTCCTATTGGATAATCTTGATAATCATTAAGGTCGTCTTTATTTACATCGGGATTACTATCGATAGCATTTAATCGACCGATCATGATATCAGCATCATCATTGTCATCATCAAGTGATAGCCTTGTAGTGTTAAAACATGTTTCACCTTTACAATTTTTGCATAAAGATGAGCAAGGAAGCCCAGCTTTTTTACATCCACATCGATTAGTACACTCTTTTATGCAGGCACAATTAACCAGCTTAAGCAAGTCGTCAGGTAAAAAAAAACATATAGCTACTTTTATTACAGAATGAAGTGTTGAAAAAAATGAAATAAATAAATGTTATTTGTTTATAACGATTTTTTTAACACACAATTGAAAAAAGAATAGAAAATTTTTTCAAAACCTTGAACAGCAATAGAATTTATGATTAGAAATTCGGTTTTTTAATTTTAATATTTAGTCACAAAAAACGATTGCTAATTAACAAACGCATTTTTAGCAACGAAGAAATTTTTTTAAGAAAACATTATTTTTGTAAAAATCATGATTTTTTCAATTAACATAATGCAGAAAAAAAATCGAAATGCTTTTGTTTATAATAAATTTATCAACAATAGCAGTAAAAATGAAAAAAAATATTATTAAGTAGTTTTTAACCATGAGACATTGAAACAATAAAAAGAAAAAAAATATGTATTTTATATAATTTATAATTGTTAATAAAAAACTAGAAAATAACAATTTTTTAATTTGGCAACGGAAATTTATTTTTTAGCCTATTAAGAATAACTTCACTAAAGGATAAAAATGCCAGGGTTTTAGTTTAATAATTATAGGATTTTTATATTAACTTTCAATTCAAAAAAGTTATTAATTGACAAATGCATAATTAATATTAGAATTGAGATAAGCATTTTTTGACTGCGGATTATTGTTTATTGAATTTTTTCATTACTTAATATTCGCATTTAATATGTTTCAATGATTTTTCTTGTTTTTATGTCAGAGTGACGAAATGCGGACGAAACCCCGACTACCCGTTTTTGCTTCTATTTTCAGGGCTCTGTAAAAATTATAAATAATTAAGATGCAGTTTCGGGAGTCGGACTTTTCTTACGCAAATTTATTATCTTTTCAGATCTTTTTTCAAATTTTCAAAATTTTTCGAGATATTCAAAAAATCTAAAGCCCCTTTTTTTCACTAAATTGTTTATTACCTTCAATTTTTTTCAGCGCCTTTTCGGACCTTTCCTTAAACTTTCTAGGTAAAAATACGAACCCAATGATACCTTGGTCGTAATTTTTGGACCCATCTGAAAAATTTCACATACAAAAAGTACATGTGAACCAGATTATCAGGACATATCTTCAGTTTTTCTCAATTATCTCAAAAATCTTTACTTTTAGACAGACACATAGAATGTTATGACTTTCAGGTTGACTATGGATGAGCCTAACTTATGTCAAACGCTCATTTATCAATTCAGTTGTTCAAAGAAAATTTGTTCAAATAATATAACGAATAAAAAAAACGGAGTCTATCGGTCTCATTATGACTTACCTGTACTATGTTATAAATACTCCCAACATTTAAAAATGTTCAGGAGTTTGACAATTATTCCTATGCTATAATAAAGTTGCATCATGTGATTATTACACACAGGATGCTACGTCTCTTATCAGGGCATATCTTCACGTATTCGCAAATATCTCAGAAACCTTCACTTTTAGAGAAATGAAATGTTATGACTCAGGTTGAGTATCGATGAGCCTAACTGCTGTCAAACGCTCATTTGTTAATTCAGTTGTCCAAGAAGAATATAAGGGAAAATATAACTGCATACCATCGTAACTACGCGATTGGTTTACGAAGATGAAAAATTATAACTTCAAATTATCACGTTGATAAACCTTGATTAGTACACCAAGTTTGAATTTTTTTTCACCTGGAGTTTCAGAGAAAAAAAATCAAATGTTTTTTCGTACTTTTGACACCCTACTGTTCGGGGACGTTAAAAAAGTGAATGTTTGGAACTTCAATACGAAATATTTATTTTCTTAATTGCAAAATCTACCCACCAAGTCGAACTTAACCAAATAATATTTGGAAAATAACTTCAATTACAGTTACTGAATTCAATTCATTTGGCAATTATGCCAAATATAAGATGAGGACATGTTGACTGATTCAACCTTGACAAAACGAATATTTATTGTTAAGTTGAGTAATGTATTGTTATTCAAATGCGAGATACATGATCATGGTAAATTAGATATTGACGTACATAAACCGATTTTGCATAAAGGATATATGGATGATGAATTGTTGTTGCGATGCAATCGAAATTTACGTTTTGTCATAATACACGGTGCTTTCCACAAGTAACGAAAAACGAAAATATTTCGAAAAAGTGCTCAGACATATCGATTTCTATTTTGTTCACTGGCGATACCATTCAGAAAAAATAGTATTAGCAAAAATTTGTATTGGGTGATTGCATTATTGTCTCACGAAGTTGCCTTGTATCATCGATATTGATGAAGATTTGATTTTTTTTTTAATTTGGGTTGTAGCTTTCAGGATTAAATATAAGAAATTACGTTTCTTTTATTACCCAAAAGGGCAAGATATGCACTTTGTAATTGTATAACCCAAATTTCATCATCTATTCCTTTATTTCTAATTAACGTAAATTAAAACATTTATAAATAATGGTGAACTTCGGAAGTTTTTCACTTTCTATATGATGATAGACTAGTATAAAGCTAGAAGTTTAGTTTCCGAAAAAAAATATCTGAAAATGAAATAGATTTAGACATGATTTTGTATCTGTTCTATTTATTAGAGAAAGTGACCAACTATGGAATAGTATCCCTGATTTGGAATACCCCTATTTCTCTTAAATGCAAACTCACACACGCATCAATCAGCAATATTATGCCTCTTTCTACTCCATTTCACGCGTACAAGTGGTTGTTACATGTCAGTCGAACGAGCTCTTTCGTTGTTGTGACAGTGTTTTGTTTTACCGCTCCCGTAGAACTTTTTAAGTAAAATATGCGTATTTTTGTACAAAAAGTGCTCACAGTATTGTTTTTAAAGCTTTTAGAGGCCGTCTAGATGTCTTTTTGTATATTTAAAATACATTAAATGGTTTTACTTTCATAAGTATAAAAATTTGAATGACAGTTTGGAATCGTTGGAAAATCCAAATATGGATATATTACAGTATCCAAATATGGACTATTCCATAATTAGTACTCAGGAATATCAGCTTCGTGTTTAATTAGAATGGCGGGCGTCAACTCGAAAACAAAGCGAGCAAAATAGAATTCTGAGCATATGGCGGAATCTATAAAATTAGTAAGAGGGAAAAAATGGGCTACTTGGGAGCTGCAAAGCACTTTGATGTACCACCATACTTGATCATCTTGCTGCGCAACAAGATGCAGTTGACGATGGTTGCACAGTCAACGTTATATCAATGGCATCAGGTCACCAACGTGAAGGGCCATCAATGGCCAATTCAGGAATACCTGATAACTTTACGCGTTTAACTGAAGCTGCCACACCCAGACAAAATACAAGCTTTGAAGCTGAATCCTTAACATCCGAATGTTCTCGCAGTGATTGGGATTAGTGTCTCCATATGACATCAGTCCAGTACCAAACAAAAAAAAGGAAACTTTCTAATAGAGGAAGGGAGGCATCTGTGGTAGCAGTCATCACGTCGTCACCGTATAAGAATGATCTTATAGACAAAAGCAAGAAAAAAGAAGAAAAGGAAAATAAATTGGCAAAAAAACAAGAATGAAAACCAGAATGAGAAGAAAACTAAAGAAAAACAAAACAAAACAGAAGACTTAGCCTATGTCAGAATCAGAAGATGAGGAGGTAATGCTGTTTGATGCAGACAGTGAACCTGATGTCTTGATAGGATATACAGCTCCACACTCGGAGTGTATTTTCTGTTGTTTGCTGTTTTCGAATGATACTCATGGGGAAACATGGATCAAGTGCCTCATGTGTGGGCTCTGAGCACATACTGATTACGCCGGGCCAGAGTTTGAAACCTGGACATGTGATTTTAGTAAATAATTTGTTTTCCTATCTATGTTGCACCAAATTTTTCAAAAAGGGTAATTTTTGATAATGATTGTAGTATTCGATACTTGGGATATCTTTTCCATATTCAGGCAAGTTTTTCGTTATTTAGTTTTTCAATTTTTTTTTACCTCGAACTTATCAATATAACCTAAAATTGTTACAAACTTAAGGACAAATATATTATCATCAATAAATAGTACAAAAGGTCTTTTATTCATAACATTCGTGCAAATTATGCATAAAAAACAATATTTGGTCACAATAATCGAGATATCTTAAATCTCAATGTTTTTTTCAATTTTTACTTCAGGAAGCAGAAAAATTCAGGTCATTACATACTATTTTTGTATATTTCATTTAAGAATATATTTTTCTATGACTATTGAAAGAAGCGTCATTCATGTGACTATTTTCTTTCGGGTGAGTCGGCAAAATGATCGTCACACCTTCGAACCAATCACAATTGACAAGATCACGAATGAATAAATTCATATTTTATTTGTGTTTCAATTATTTTTATCGCTAGTAAGGCTTGAGAATTTCGCACTTCAAAATAGTCAACTTGATTATTTCGTTTTGAAATAGGTAAAGAGTTTCTAACTAAAAACATGAATTAAACCATGGAATCTGGAAGCGAGTGTATCTAACCAAAAATTTCTATTGTAAAATTGATATTTTTCGAAAGTTCACCGCTCAAGAAAATGAGAACAATTTGAAATTCAAATGCTTTAACTTGAAACTAGTTTATATACATATTTCTGGAGTAGTTAGTAGCAAAGAAGACTTGAAAGCAAGAGTTATGTATGCAAATCCTACTGACGAATATCAAGTTGAAAACTTTTAGAAATTGAATGAAATAACAATAATAAGAAGTATTTTTGATATTTAGTTTGCTTCTTGTTATTATATTTAATAATGTTACTCCCATTCGAAATACCCTTCACCATTAAATCTTTGAAATATCCCTGAAACAAATAAATATTACTAGAATTTTTCCCAACACCAAATCGTTATTTTTAATACCTCGACACGTGTTTCGATCACCAGGTGATCATCTTCAAAGAGGAAGATTAATCACTTGGTGACCGAAACACGTGTCGAGTTGTAAAAATAACGATTTGGTGTTGGGAAAAAACTCCAGTAATATCCATTACTACACCAAAGGTTTCAAACAGTGCATCATAAATTCCTGAAACAAGTCATAGAAAAATTATAGTACTCCACTCGCGAGATGTGGTCATTTACTCAACTCGCTCAAATGCTTCAAGAACTTCATTCTCACGAGTCCTATCCACATTTCTCGCTCGTAGAAAAATGTTCTTATTTGAACTATTCATCGTGTACTTTTCCAAATTAATGTGTGAAAAGAGAGTACAATTTTGAGAAAGGATTATGTTTAGGATATAGGTAGTTGTATTTTTGAAAGAAGTCTAAAATTATTTATTTAATAAATTATAGTTTATCTTACCAAGTTTTATCGCTCAAGGCATCCTTACCTGTAAAAAAACCTTTATTAGTATCACGTGAGTTCAAGTATATGCTGGAATGAAAATGTGTTGGATGACAATTATGAAATAGAGGAGATTGATGCTAGTATGTAATTATTTAAGTATGTCATCTTCAGGATAATGTTATATTCGAAAAGAGAGATAACTTGACTTTCTGGGAAATTACGGGGTAGTTTAGATAGAGATAACTATAATTCAGGGGGTTTATTGAACATGCGGTAAAAATAAGGGGCTATTCCTTGGACTATTCTAAGGATATCTTGCCTTGATGATTTTCCATACGGTGTTTTGTTTCTAAGATACAGGGCAAAAAAGAAGTTCGACAATAACAATTTTGGTAATTTTGAAATTATTAACGTAGCCGAAATAAAAGTGTAGGGTACTACACTGGACCTACGAAGTAATAAAAAATCTAACAATTCCGATTACAGTGGAAGATTTTGGATAATTTCTGGGTGTAACGGAATCAGAAACGATCCTGGTGTTTTTGAATGGGTTGCGGAGTCGATGAGGAGAAATTGGATTCTTGCATCCAAGCGAGGGTAGTCATTTTCAACAGTTCTTCTAAATTAATAAACATCACATATCATTTTTGGTACTAATTTATTATTTTGCGCCTTGTATCTTCGAAACAAAGCGAAAAATCATCGAAGGACAAAATATCTTTAGAATAGTCCCCTAAATTTTTGATGTATGTTTAATAAACACCCTGAATAATTCCAAAACAGCAGGCACTAAATTCTCAGAACTGACTGTGAAGTTTTGGCCTTAATCTGTCTCTGTCAGTGGCGTACAGAAATTATACTAAACAGATAAGGAAAATTATTTTCAAGTGTTGGCCTTGATTTAATCAAGTCTCACCTAAAAAATAAATCTTTCTACATTCGAAATGACATTCTGTTTTTTTTTTAGATATTTCTCCGCCACAAAACAATTTCTTCTCTTTCTATAAGAGCACTTTTCCTAACTATTTTGGGGCACTGATTCATCGGAACTTATTTCGCCTGCGATTTTCTTTAAGGTTGGAATTTCATTTCGGAAAAGAAACACAGCACAAAATCAAACTGATTGTTAATATTTCCCTTGTTTCAGTCCTTAAACAAATCCCTTGGTTTTCAAATCAGTTTGAAATCTATTTTTCCGTTAACCAGTTGTAGCACTCCTACGAACGACAACTTTCAAAAGTCTAAACTTGTGCGAGCTAAGGACTAACGAGGTATTACCTTTGAACGTGTGATTCCTAGCACGGTTGGACGATAGGAAGTATAAATCGATTGTCCGGCCTTGCGGTTCGAACCACCGGTACACGCAGCGGTCGATTGAGTGAGTGAAGCAAACCACCCACGTCAACCCAACCGGCTACCATCCAACCTGTTATAAGTTTTTTTTAATTTACTGTTAATCCTGTTCCTAGAACTGTAGGTACCTAATATTGTGATGTCGACTATATTATAAATTCTTAGAAATGGATTAAATCTATAGAAAGTGTATTATTTCACTTTTATAATGAAGAAAAGAGAAATGGAACTTTCTATATTTCATCAGTTCGAACTTCCATTGTCTAATATGATATAAATTGATTTAAAATTCCTCAAAGAATATGTAAAAAAATAATTAGAAAGATTAATAAAAAAAATAACAATTTTATTAAACAAAAAACTGAAATTACAAAGAAATAACATATAAGCAACAACAAAAAAAAATTAAATATTAATAAAAGCTGAAAATTAAAAAATATTAACAAAAAACGAAAAATTGAAGTTAAAAGATTCCAAACCAAGTTACGTCAAGACGTTTCGATTGTTATCATCCACAATCGTCTTCGGGCGATAATTTTTTTACAGATTTTTTCAGGGATTTCAAATCAATTTATATTATAATAGACAATAGAAGTCCGAACTGATGAAATACACCACGAAACATTGTCAACCACCTTCAAACAGAAACTTTCTATATTTTTTTACCACTTTTATTTGTAATTAACGTTACTGCAGTTTCGTCCTATACGGACATTTTCAAACTTATACAATAAGTTGTGTATAAGTGTATAAGTTTGAAAATGTCCGTATAGGACGAAACTACAGTAACGTTAGTTACAAATAAAAGTGGTAAAAAAACATAGAAAGTTTCTTTTCTTCATTAAAGTTGACAATATATTTGAAAAACTTTCCCCTCATGGTTGAAATTAACTGTTTCAAGCGATTAAAAACCCTGTATATTGCTTAATGTTGTGAAGATATTCTGTGCCGAAACCATCTAACCTCCAAAAAGCCATGCGTTTATTTTGCTGGGATCTGAAAAAGCAATTACTTATGAAAATGAGACGGCTCACAAAACTTTCATCATGATACCTTATAAAATGGTACGATAAACTTGGAAACGAATTTGTTTTATCTTTATGTCGGAACGCAAGACATCTCGTTATTTCAATTTACTTCTTTCTTGATAGTTCCATACTGCCTCTTTATTGCTAATTTGTCTTCGTAATTATTTCGGTAACTAACTACGGGATGTACGAGAAACAATATAACAGAGGATATCTGGTTGATAGCATAGAGACGGGTATGCATGTGGGAATATAGTCGAGTAAAATAATAATAAAACTGGCAATCGTGAAAACATATTGGATTACGAAAAATGTTTATCAAGAAAACGGGTATAACGAGTTGAAATTCGTTCCTGCCAAAATAGGGATCGGCCTACGCAGGATTTCTCTTAAACTATTCCAGTGATCACTGGCAGACACCAAAGATCAACAGAAAATGTAATTCTGATTTTGATGAAAAGAGAAATGAAAATTTCTATGTTTTTCACCACTTTTATTCGTAACTAACGTTACTGCAGTTTCGTCCTATATGGACATTCTTAAACTTATACAATATAAGTTTATTACTTATGTAAAGTTCATCATGAAGATTTATACAGTTTTATTAGAACGAAAATATCGCAGGATTGGACAGAAAGGTGGCAAAAGCAAACCACAAATAAATTATTCAAAGTAAATCCGGAATTGATCAAACAGAAC
>WOGN01000851.1:0-21818 GCA_015342105.1 Leptinotarsa texana | reverse complement strand
GGAAATTTTCTGTGAAGATTCCTGCACTGACGCCTGTCGGATATAATCCAACGCCATTCGTGGTATTAGCCACGATAGATAAATACATTTATTGTAGTTTTCGAATTGAACATATGAAAACTTAAGTCAGTAAGGTATAAATATGTAACTGAAATACAACAAAAGATAACAAAAGAGTACATAACTCAATATTGAAAAAATAAGAAAGAAAAAAAAGATGTGTCACAGATATAAACGCATTTGTCTAAAATATATAGATATGAAAATATAATGAAAATGAAAATATACTCTCGCATATATAATGTTTATATTTGTTAGGATTATAAAATTTTTGATGGCTAATACTAATATCTATCCTTCTTCTAGAATTTTGAAAGTATGCCGTCTGCCTTCTTCTCTGATTGTCAGTGGTAAATGATTTCATAGTTTGATGGCCATGTAGCGTGGACCTCTTTCTGTATTTCTTAGTCTATGTTCAGGTAGAACGAGGTTCAATTTGTTCCTAGTATAGTACTCATGAATGTTTTTATGGATAATGAATTTTTTTTTGTTGTCATAAACGAAAATAACACAAACATAAATATAGATCCCATATAAAGTAAGTAATTCAATACTTTTTAAAATTCTACGACAAGAGTCTATTAAGTTCATGTTAAGCATATTCTTTATTATACGTTTTTGCATAATGAAAATGCGTTCCAAGTTAGTGCTTCCACCCCAGAACATAACTCCATTATATCTTTTATGAAATTTTGATTGACATGTCTATACTGATGAGCGAATCGATCCGTTTTATTTTGAATTTTGGCTGAATCCAAGTAATTTTTAGGTCCTTTCTTCTGTGAACTTTACGGAATGTTCGGTTCACTCTTCGGCTGCGGCTCAATTTGGACCATGGTTTTCATCGCTCTAGACAGATATAACGTTATCGTCAAAGGACTAAGCGCTCAACCCCTGACTAAAAAAACCGCCCTTCTTCGGATTCTTTTGATTTGGGCAATGTCTATCGGCTGGACAATCGCACCACTTTTTGGATGGAACAGGTATATTGGCTGGGAAAAAAGTTTGAGGGGATTTTTAAGTGATTTGGTATCCTTGACTTGACTTAATTAAACTTAACTTGACTAAAGTTTACATTTAAGTGTGGGGCAAATTTTGCAGGTGAATTAGAACCAGTTAACCCCGACCGATTGGTTTTCGGACCAATGTACTATTAATTAAATTCCGTTATTTTATATTCAGTATGGCGGACGGCACATAATGGCGATTTATAATTTCCATAGTAATCCCTACAATATGGGTATCAAACGAAAGAGTGTGATAAATAGAATGTGATAAGCAAAGTGACGACATTGTAAATCCAATACGGGAAAACTTGTAATAGTGATGCTCTAGCAGAAATGATACGTTGAATCGTAAACATGCTGAAGCGTGAACGAAATGATCATTGAAAAAATATTTTTTTTAACTAGCGTTTATCAACTAAGCTAATGTACTAACAAGAGTTATATTTTTGAGAGGGACTACTTATTCATCTTGAGACAAAAAATATAATTTAATATTGTACTTTTATTCAATCTATACTTATTGCTAACAAAATTAAAGTCTACATACTTTGAAAAGTTTATTGAAATTGATCAGTACGTACTACAGCAAAATATGAATTGAATACAAGTAGAATTGATATTACTGGAGTTTAATCCCAACACCAAACCGGAAATGATGAACTTTCCTGACTCGATAAGGATTGAATTTATTTTTCTTCAAAATTTTCCGTACAAGACGTAATGGATATGGCCGAATTATGAGCAATTTCACTGAGGGATACTTACTTATTCTCAATTTTTTAATTTCTCACAAATCCTAAATCAAATGAATGTCACTTTATCAGTATTGTGATTTTTTTTTTAAATCACCTAAAACGACGATTTCATTATTGGCATCACATTCAGTAACCGTACAGTTCCTTTTGAAGGGTTTCTCAAAGTATCCATAATTTTATAAATTATTTTCAATACGTTGAAAATATCTATGATTAGGTTGTCGTCGTTCAGGCTATAATTCCTGATACATTGCCAGAGATACATCTCAAATAAACATAAAGCCTATCAACTTTTTCTCATCATTGAAAAAAAAGTTTTTCCGTTAAAATCGCCCACCAAATTAAATAACTGTTTTATTCTGTCTTTTGACAATTAACTTGATATTCACATTAATTTATTTCATGGCTTACTCCAAAAAAAGAAATTATCGCTTATGATGTTTCTCCTGAATATCATCTATAACTTTTTTGATACAGTATTTTTATTAGTTAATTCTTGTTAATATACTCATTTTCTGAACAGAAATATTTGGGTAGCTACAAATTTTCAAAAGACATTTGGACACTATGAATGGCTTGGTATTAATACAAAGCTTATTGGTCTCTCTTTTTCAAAACAACCCTGATAGAAATCTATTTGGATTTCAGTGAATATAAATACTTAGGATCAATACTTAGGATCTCAACGAACGATATGATGGAAGAACTCTGGATTGTACTATGTTGTAATATATCAATAAATTTGTAATTGAAATGACTACCAAAATGTATGAAAAATTTACAGATTCTTATTTAAAAAAAATATATTGATGGTGGATTTCAACGAACGAAACGTCGCATTGGAAAATGGGTTGAACCAGATTATGAAAAACATGAAATGAAGCACAAAGTTTGTTTGTAATTTTTTGATTTTATTCAAAATGGAGACGGAAGAGCAAATAAATCTGTCATTTTCAGTTATTTGAAAATATCTCAGAATCGGTTGGTGATTTTATCGATCTGAAAATACCATTATGTTGCCTTCCTAAAAAGGCAACTTTTGTTCCATTTGACCGTCCTTAATAGGGGTTATCAGCTAAAAAAAGTCCTATATAATTTTTAAACACCGATAATAAGTTTTATCTGAACGTACTGTATACTCTCCGAAATGTTTATCATTTTTCAAATAATGATTTACGTGTTTTGCATTTCACGTTGTGCATTCGTACACAACATTAATAGTCTCTACCCACTTATTATTTTCAATATGCATATCGGGATCGAAATGATCTCATGTCAAATTGAATAAGTATTACTAGGCTATAATTATATTTTAAACACGCTATTTTTTCACGTTCAATTTACATAATTACGATAAAATTATTCACCGGCGATTACTTCTCTTATTAGCGGATACATCACTTTTTGATTCATAATTTCGAAATGATCCGTCACGTTTTATTTTTCAGGTACGTCCCAGAAGGTAACATGACTTCCTGCGGTACAGATTACCTTACGAGGGATGCGCTCAGCCGGAGCTACATCGTAGTTTATGGATTCTTCGTTTATTTCCTCCCATTACTTTTGATTATCTACTCGTATTTCTTCATCGTACAGGTAATATCAGGTTCGAAACGCGTTTCCAATAAACGATCCCGCGTATAGTTGGAGCATGGAATCGTTACACATGCGTTATCAATACTTGACGCGTAAAAAAACCGTGTTCCCATTACGTATCCCGTAAAATTAAGTCAATACAGTAAGTTGATCTTAGCCTTCAAAAGACACTTGTACAAATTTCACAGCTGTCGGACTATTAGTTTCTGGGATAGAACATTTTGAGTGAAACAACTTTTATTAAATTGAAGAAGATGAATTAAAAGGAGAGAGAGACTATACTTTATTGTCACAAGAGTAATCTTGTGGATAAAGTTTCACTTAATCTATAATACAATTCATATGTAAAAACAAAATGCATTTAAATTGATCAATTTTCACTTAATACATAAAATCAGTTTGTATATATATAGGGTATTCCATATTCGATGGATAGAGATAGAAAACAAAAAAAATGAGAGTTTTAAATTTTGTTTACCGATGTAAATGGTTGTGATGTATCCTTTGAAAATATTTTCATGATCGCAATGTTGCCACATCTACATTCAGCGCCGATGAATAGGTTATCTCTGAAACTGGGGCCTATTTTGAGGTCAAAGACAAATTGTACTATAAATTGGTATCGAAAAATACTGTGACCTCTATAATCGCTATATTGAATAAGACCATTGAATTTTATCAATTTTTTTTCTATGTTCACCTACGAACTTTTTACTACGTCATCAACAAAATACGAGATAAAAAACATACTTTTATAAGGTATCTTTTTTTATGTAAGTATAAAACATTTGACGTTTTCGTTTAACGGGAAAACTCTTGTTTGGAATCTCATGGGGTTAAATTTTAGTGAATTTTATAAATGAAAGCAATTCTTCATTCTTCATAGGTTGTTTAGAGCAGCCGATACGTCGTTTCGTTTTCATTACTTTGTCGATGCACAAATTGATGACACATGTGAAAAGATTCATTGACCGTTCTGTAAATGAATATTCTGAAATGTTTTATAAGCGTTATTGGAAATTAGGTTTGCTGATTTTTTCAAGTTTCGAGTAATGCTAGGTAATTGTGAAAAATATGTCAACAAAACTATAATAATCAGTATATTTATTATTAGTACACTTTGTAGTGCAATATCTACTTGGATGTATGTAAAATTACTAACTCTTCACTCTGTTGTCAGTCTAATTAATTTTAAACTCACTCCGCCTTTATTTTTATTAATCACCACGTCGGTAATACATGAAATAATGAATTAATAAAAAAATTCAGTTTTCTACAGGTAAAACTATATAGCGCAATATAGTTTTACCTGTATAAAAACTATAAACTTCTTTTGAAATTCAAAATTTCCATATGGTTATAAATGATTGAAATGATATTATTTGATTATGATAAAATTTTGCTACTATTTTTATTAAACCTTTTGGATCTACATGTATCCGTAAGGAGGTACCAGTAACAAACCACCACAAATATTTTCCTGTCAAACAACGCTGTTGTAACATATATTTAATATGATTTAATATGCAATTAACTTTTTTTCGTAAGTAGGTATGAATATATTTCTTCCAAAAGCCTACAGGTTCCTTGTGTACCTGAAACCTAGCAATTTGATACCTACCAGTAACAAACCACCACAAATATTTTCCTATCAAACAGCGCTGTTGTAACGTATATTTAGTATGCAATTAACTTTTTTTCGTAAGTAGGTACGAATATATTTCTTCCTGAAGCCTACAGGTTCCTTGTGTATCTGAAACCTAGCGATTTGGCGCAGTCAGTATGATGACAACAATTGCTTCAATTTCAAGATCTTGAACACTGACTTATTGATTTCCAAGGAATGTCTTAGGTGATAGTTCATTATATCGGGAAATAATTTCAATTCTAACTTTCTGTTTTTTCTGAGAGCTCACAGATTTCTAGTGTAGAAGAGGAATGAAATGAATTTGAGAAACCCAATGTGCCCAATTGAAAAAATACTATGTTATTGCTAGACCCGAAGAATGTTCAAATCCGTTCCGAATGTTCAAATGTCACCAAATATATTATCTATATGAGTTCATATCTTCTTTGTATGGAAGGCTGAGATGGATTTGTTTATAAAGCTCATGTAAATGAACCGGGAGTCTGTTGTTGAGTTCGAAATTTCTCATGTATGAGGGTCTATAGAGTCTGGATTCTACGGATTAGAAGGTCGCAAAACACTGTCAAACACCGCTGAAGATGTCCGTTGTAATTACTGGCGAAACGGTTGGTGGCAATCCCTTCATTGGACCACGGTAACCCAGCTCAGATGATCACAGTTCCCATTCACAGAGAATATATACATAAGGATGAGCGATACATTAGAGACGAAGTCATTTTTTACAGCATCGAAGACTTCGACTTATCAAAGCATCTGACCTTTGACTTTCTTCAGTCCAGATTGGCCAGAGGTGGAAACCGAATGGGTTCCTAGGGCGGCGTTTTCAACATCCTACTTTACCGTACAAGATGCAGGGTTCAAGGGGAAGGAGATGCTTCTGCTCTCAGAATGTCCAATATATGCAGATCTCCAGAGGTGTAGTGAAGCTCAAGATCCTGATGTAGTTCTATACCTTAGAAGTAAGACGATATTTGTCCCGAAGTTTTTGGATTCGGGGAAGATGACTATCGTCCGAAACGAGTAGAAACATCGCGATTCATTCTTGGATTTTTAAGAATTCTAATCAGACCACTACTGATTATAAAGAGTCGTTGGTGGTATGAAGCCTTTCCTACTCTGGAACCAAAACTGGTGTATATAGTTATGAAGAGGGCTAAACTTTTTAGTTCATTACTTGTAGGTACCTTGATATATGATTCTTGAACTCGACGATCTCTTACTCAAGAGTGGTCACTGGTTGAAGTCAGAGTCTTGTAATCCAAATTGCACATTGATGCATTTCATGAAAACTTCATTTCTGGTAGGAATATTTCTACTACCAGCCTGAGAATCTAATATATTTCCTATTTAATTGATCAGAATATGTAAGTAATCCATCGATTTTCTCCTTTTTTGTGAATTGGGCGATACGTGATGAAAATCCATATTGAAACTCATTAATACAGTTTATTGTATGATTTTCACTATAAAGGGTGTCACAAAAACCGCTTTACAAATCCTTTATAATAAAAATCATACAATAAACAGTATTAATGAGTTTTAAAAATCTAATCGTGAGATTTTCACTGGATAGTTCACGAAACCACAAAATCACATGTTTCTTTCTACGAGGTATGTTCGTAAAATTAAGTGAATTTTCAGTTTTCTCAAAAAATATTTATTCATCAATTTATATTTTGTCATTTACAAAGTAGTCCCTCTCAGATATAATATACTTGTGCCAGCGTTTTTTCAATCCTCAAAGCACTTCTTATATGCCCTTGAGCTCTCTTAGCCAATCGGTTTTTATCTCATCAATTGTCACGAAACGCCGTCCTTTTATGGGTCTCTTCAATCATGGGAACAGAAAAAAGTCCCAGGAGGCTAAATCTGGAGAATACTATGGTTGAAGCATCTTCTCGACCTTCCATGAAAAGCTTGTACCACTTGTAAACATTCTCCTGAGTACATTCATCGTATGTCACTGTCAACATTTCTAGTGTTTTCGAGAACTCAATTTCATTTTATACATAAAATTTTATGTAAATTGTCTGATCCATTTTTTCGGTAGCAGAAAATTGCCGAACACCAACAAACTAAACATGCTACATAGTTGAAACTGAGCATATGTTCGAGACGACTGTACAAACGTAGACGGCGAAATTTGAGCGTTCACTTTACTTTTTGAACAGCCCTCGTACAATAGCTCTCTCACAATAAAGTGTTACTTGAATAACTTCATTACAGTTTGAAATCATCTTGAAATCAACTGTTGATTATATAAATATTGTATAAATATCACGAACATATTGAACATTAGATTTTCAATGAGATATGAATTGAATTTAATTAAAGTAAATTGAATTTTTATTTTTATTCGTTTAACAGCTATATTCGACATTATAATTCGGGACGAATTCAGGACACTATTCGTATGTCGAGGATTATTCAAAAATTCAATTCATGACTTTGTAACCAGGTTTTGAACTCATTAACAACCAGTTTTGTTCCATTGATTATTCTTCGAATACTGTTGGAAGGTTTCTGTATCTGTAGAGTAAAGAGGGTGAGTGTAAGCCCATAGCACTTAGGCCACATGTGACCCATTGTACATCCTCCCGAGGAGTTGTCCTTCTAGGTCATCGTCCATCCTGTCCTTTCCAGGAAAGTGGACAGGTCTCTAGGAGACATCTCCTTTATATCGGGAGGTGTAGGCCAAGAGTCGCCGAACACACACTCTCTTATTAACGATAACTTCATGCACTCGCATAGGACATGCCAGACAGTCTCATCCTCCTGGGTCACACATCCTGCATAGAGGTGTGTCCACTAGCCCCTTATTTTTGAGGTGTTTCCTTAGTTGACAGTAGCCAGTCAGAAATCCTGTTAAGCGTAGATTTTTCCTAATCATCGCCAGATATTTCTTCGGCGCCAGCTTTCCAGGGTCGCCCAAGGTGATCCTGAAAAGATTGTATCCTTTAATTCCTTTCCATCTCTTTAGGTATTGAGCATGGGTGTAACATTTGGCTGGTTCCGCAATTGTCGAAGTCATCAGGTCGTAGGTGCTATTGGGTCCTAAACTCCTTAGTCCAGCCGCTTCCTTGGCCAAAGAGTTGGCAATGCGATTACCTTTACTCCTGTCGTGCCTTTTAACCCACCTCAGGATAGTGTTATTGTCTACCGAGGCTTTGACTAAATCTTGGTGGCACTCTAGTACTAGCCCTGAGGTAACACGTCTGTTCACGGCTAATAGGGCTTGTCTGCTGTCAGTGCAGCTTATTATGTTTTTGCCAGAAATTCCTTTCCTGGTTATTTCTTTTGTGGCGATTGAGATACCAGCCAGTCGTATTATTTCCCATTCCCCACTTAATCCTTAGGCTTAATGATCTGGAGTACACTCCACATCCAAGGTGGAAGGTGGTAATAATATTAGATTCTAAATACTGCATTTTTTTCCTTTGCAAATATTCGAACTTTCTAATTTTTATAATTATCGTGGTTCATTAAGTAGAAAACATCCTAATGTGTCTGAATACTACTGATGGTGTATTGGATGAATAAGATTCAATGATGAACAGTAAACTTTATGTGACCAAATTAAAACTTATTGGTCTTGTTATGGTTCTTACAAAAGATACTGTTTGCATAACAGACTATTCAGTCAGCTATTTACGAAGTTTTATACAGACACAGACCAGTGTTACTTAAAATATGACGAATACATTAATTCAAAATTAATTTCATAGGCCGTAGCTGCTCACGAGAAATCCATGCGGGACCAGGCGAAGAAAATGAACGTAGCTTCCTTGAGATCAGCGGAAGCTTCCCAGACGAGTGCAGAATGCAAACTAGCCAAGATCGCCTTGATGACAATCACTCTGTGGTTCATGGCGTGGACTCCTTATTTGGTCACAAACTTCACCGGAATTTTTGGAAACTCGAAAATCAGTCCGCTGGCCACGATCTGGTGCTCACTCTTCGCAAAGGCTAACGCCGTTTACAACCCGATTGTATATGGAATTAGGTAAGAATAGTAGTATATTATTCCATGGGACTGAAATATTGTCATTACTCCTGAGAATGAAGTAATGATCATTTTTTGCCAGTAAAATACGAGTACGAGTACTATATTTTTTCTTTGGTTATTATTAGGAAAACTTTTATGTAATATTTATTTGTGAGGGATATCCCGAATGGGATATCCCTCACAAGAAGAAGAAGCCTGCAGAAGAATTAAAATAATTCTATTTTATTATTCTGTTCAATTTCAAATAGTTTGAAGAAGGGAAATGTTGCTGGGGGCAGATCAGGACAATACGGTGGATGTGGAAGCAATTCGGAGCCCAATTCTTGCAATTTTGCCACCGATTTCATTGATTTCGTCGGTGTTGATAGTTTTTCCTTCTTCAAGATAAAAAGACTAATGAAAATTTCTATGTTTTTTACCACTTTTATTTGTAACTAACGTTACTGCAGTTTCGTCCTACATGGACATTTTCAAAGTTAAACAATAAACTAACAATGATTCATAACATTCGCTAATATATACCATTCAGGTACTTGACTGAGTACCTGTCTATATTTGTTGAAGTTTTGTTTCTTTTCACTGTTTCTCAATCTGTTGGTAACCTGGAGGGTTGCATAGAAAATCAACCATTTTGAATTACTCTTCCCACAGAAAACTTGTTTATGGTAACCTTGTTTTCTGAAAATGAAGTCACATTATTATTATCAATTATCATCGTTATAGAGCTGTCTATACTAATGCTCTATCACGTTGTACACCAAAATCCGATTATTTCCAATACCGCTCTACAGCTCTTTGGGTGGATATCAATTCAATTCCATTTCTTTTCAGCCATCCAAAATACAGACAGGCATTGGAGAAGAAGTTCCCCTCGTTGGTATGTGCTTCTCACACAGACGACACAGTATCAACGGTAACAGGAGCTTCGAATGTTGGAGAAGAAAAGGTGCCCGCCTAAGCTCATCGATTTTTTTGGCGAACTCTATGTCTTGGTGTACGTACTTGAAGATATATTTGTAAATAACGAAGATGTAAAAAGTTTATCAAAAGGGCGTTGCATAGTTTTCTTGTTAACAATAAACCCTGCAAGCTTATATCTGATTTTCAATTTTTCCTTTGATAGGCAGGGGGGAGGTTTTTAAAGATTTCCAAAGAAGTGCATATTGTTGATATGGGATTACATTGTGTGGTGGAAAGGATTCTTAGATCAGTGTTTTTTGTAAGTGGTTCAGAAAAATCAAGCAGAAGCTTGTATAATATAGAAATCTTTACTGATTACGGTACTGATGATGAAACATGTCTGAAATCTGAAATCGACACAATAGAACCTTATTGACTCTACTTTTACCAATACATATAATAGAAGTGCTGTCTGTATATGTAGGATATTTGGGAAGAACTGTTATTGAGGTCTTCATCAACTCAATAGAACCCGAAACATTTTTATCTATTTGTAACTATTGCGTTACGTTAGGTGGTTCTATTCCACCATCCACCGCAACCCACAAGGGTTTATTGTGGCTCACACTTATTAACACTCTACCAAATAAACCCAGTTTATTAACGAAGCTGATTAGTTTGTATGGTGAGTGTACGGCTCTGCCAAACTCTAGAAACCTGTTTCGATCCCCAGCAGGGCAGGCATAAAGTGTGTGCACTGCTGTTTAATCATTTTTCAAACAGAGGCGACACATACTATCTTCCGACAGTCCGAGTCTCTGCATAGAATGATTCAAATGACAGTGACCTGCAAGAAGGCCTGTTAGACATCGTAGTTCATCCCTACTATAGTCCAACAACTGTTTGGTATCAAGCTTCCAAGGGTGAATAAATGCCTTGGAGTGAGCCAATCCTGGAAGATTCTGCCAGAAGTCCATAAATCTTCTTGCCATCCAGGTGTTTAATATTTGTTTGGCAAAGCGATGCCAATGACAGGTTCTGGTCTGATGAGGGAGGAGCCAAGAGCTTCCAGCTGTTGGGTGCACTTATCTCAAAAACGGCTTAATTGATTTGGGTGCGGTTTTCACTTGTGTATTCTACTGAGCTTCTCTTAACATTTAGAGATTGATTCAAAGAAACACGTCAAACATTCGTCTATCAATATCATCAATGCATATTATGGAATTTTAACTGGTCACTTTCTGTACAAGAAATATATTTGAGTAAATTCATTGATGAAGCTGTTAATACGTGGTAAATCATCATGAAAAATGAAAATTGAAACTTCCTTGTTTTTTACCATTTTTTATCACTTTTATTTGTAACTAACGTTACTGCATTTTCGTCCTATAAGGAAATTTTCAGATACAATAAATTGAAATGTTTCACAATTTACACTCTTATATTCCTTCACAACCATAACAGTTTATGACAGACGGACCTTATTGACTTTATTACCTGAGTTTAGTTTACCTGTAAAAATGTGAATACGCGAATCTGAAAATCGACATGTAGAAAATATCAATTTGGCCATTATGTGGGCTACATCCAAAGATTCCAAATAATTGAGTTTCCAACCCTTGCCTTCATAGTGCACTATGTGCACTATATATGCACCAGTGCATATAGTTGTTAAGTAGGTCAGTGTGGTTCCTACACCCTATCGTTACAATGAGCATTTGATATTCAGTCACGAGGAACTGGATAATTTTTGACAAATTTTTGATTAATTTTTTTTCCGACATTCGAATTGTTTTCCTAGAATGTAATAGTTTGGATAACTGCTAATATATGGAGCATTGTATTATGTAACATCATCTTCATCAAAGTTTTAACTACAAACACATACATTTACTGATTGGTTGTTATGCATATGAACACACTTTCTAGGACTTATAAAGACTTGCAGAAATGAGAAAATCACAAAACTAATAATAATGATGACAGTATTGTGACTGTGAACGAAAATCAATTAGAAGGAGACTTTTACTGTCTGTAGATATTTAAAACTATTTTTCATTATTGTTGTTTTGTTCTGTGCCTACTTCTCTTTGTAGTATCGTAAATATGTCTGAAATATTCAGACACATTTATGATACTATATTAATTTTTTTCGACTTTCCAGTTTTTTTCTATAATAGTTTGGATATTGGCTAATACATGGAGCATTGCATTATGTAGTTGAAGTAACTTCATTTTCATCAAAGTTTTCACTACGAACACATACATTTACTGATTGGTTGTTATGTACATGAACACAGTTTCGTGTAAACGAATATTACGATAGATAAATGTAATAACAATGCATCTTTGAATATACAATTCAAACATATTTTAAAAATTGTGACTTCAGTTTCTTATGATATTAACTGATGTTTTCCTAGGGTTTGACGTTCCAATTATTGAACCTAGATGTCGCCCACTTCGTGGCCACGATTAAATAAATGCTCGGCATTTGTTAATTATTTGTCTTATCTTTGTGCTAACGTAAAATAAGAGAAATGGAAGTGCTAAAATATAATTACATAACTACATTCACGCCGGTTAGAGGCCGGATGGTCCTGGTGTCCACGTGGGAGTAGTGATTGTAAGAAAAACAAATACTGTAAGATTATGTGAATGAAGAGTTGCAGAAATGAGAAAATCACAAAATTATTAATAATGATCACAGTATTGTGACTGTGAACAAAAATCACTTAGAAGAAGACTTTTACTGTCTGTCGATATTTAAAACTATTTTTCGTTATCGTTGTTTTGTTCTGTACCTACTTCCCTTTGTAGTATCATAAATGTGTCTGAAATATTCAGGACTGACCATTTTAATGAACTCATCTTATATGAAATTATTGAAGTGTAGCAATAACAATTCCTAACGCCTCTCCGCTGCATCCCGGATGGGCATGCTCCACGTAATCACTGTAATAAATCTTTTTGTTTAAAGTCCATAAATCATTCTATGACCCACGCTAATAAGTGGCACACGAAGAGAAGTAATTCTATAATTTTTTATTCATTGGTAGTTCCTTCTGCGTCATCAAGGTTTTATATGTAGTCATTTTGTTTCGCATATGAACTAGGTACACTCAAATATTAGCATTGCCGGTTCCGAGGAGGAACTATGGTTTTCAACAAAGTTGAGTTTTTATGGTTTTTTTCATAGTTTTACTTTATGAGTTCGCAGCTTTCTCAAAAATTGTTTCCTACGAGCTGCCAAGCTCCTACAAGCTCTCGGATATAATAAGATATTTATCTACCTTTAAAAATTACAAAAATATTTATGAGATAAATTCACAACATAATTGTGTAGGTACGTCAAGACTGAGGTATAGTAATATAAAAATGTATATTAAGTTTGTAAAGCTATGTAGATATAGAAGTAGTGTAAAAATGAGATAATCCTTGAAACTAGGCTTTGTGTTAAGTCAAAAATATTTATTGGTTTTTAAGAATATTTACAAAATGTTGTGAATATGTATTGTGTTGTGTGGGGCCTGCTATAGGCTTATGCTTCTTGAGGGATATTGGGTTGTATGTGTGGTGTCTTGTGTGGTGATGTCTAGTGTCATGTGTTCCTTTCGTTTTTAGCATTTCCGTTGTTCTGTTAGAGTGGTCCGGGTCAGTTGCGGTGGTCGTTGGGGTTTTTATGGTACGGGTTGAAAGGCCGGAGGTCATGGTTTCAGATTTCAGCTCCTTCCAGGACGCACCTGTCCGCTATCTGATTAAAAAGTGGGTATTCATCTAGTATATCCTGGATCTGATCCAGCGGATCTTCCATTGTCCCCAGGAGTCTTGCTGGGTGAAACGGGAGTTTCTTGGGAGTTTCTTCCTAGGAATATTTCTGGGTCCTCCACGAGGAGTCCACGATGTGGTCAGCGAGTCGGTTTTGCTACTGCTCATCGTTCTAGTCGCTATCGTCTCTGAAGTTCCTGGTTGATTGGTGTAGTGTTTATATAGGTTTTGGGATGGGTAACGGTAAGGGAGGTTGTGGATGTTGCGTAGGATTCTTCCTTCGGTAGTTAGAATACGGTGGGATAATCTTGGGGGAAGCGAAAAATGTATATCATCGCTTTGTAGTCTAGGACTGGTCTAATGAAAGATTTATAAGTAAGTAGGAGAGTTTCACTGTCGCACCTCCCGAGCTTGCCTCTCAGTGCTTTTAGCAGGTTGGCTCTCTTCTGGACTCTATCCAGAGTTTCTTTCAAGCCGACCACCCAATTGAGTGTACTCGTGAAAGTGACCCCCAAGTAGGACACCGAGTCCTGGAGTATGAGGATTGAGTAAAGGCGGGTAGTGGTGTGAGGATGTGATGGTTTGGGTTTTGGTGGGATTAATTTTGATACGCCAATTTTTGCACTACTGCTGGAAGTGGTCGATCATATTTTGGGCTTGAATTTGTAAGCTGAGGGTGTTGGGGGCGGAAGATTAGATGATAGTATCATCGGCATACTGTAGGATTTTCTGGGTAATGGGAAATTCGTGAGCGTAAATTAGATATAGGGAAAGAGCGAGGACTGAGCCCTGAGGGACACCGGTTTGGGTTTTGGTGGGATTAATTTTGATACGCCAATTGTTGCACTACTGCTGGAAGTGGTCGATCATATTTTGTGCTTGAATTTGTAAGCTGCGGGTGTTGGGGGCGGAAGATTAGATGATAGTATCATCGGCATACTGTAGGATTTTCTGGGTAATGGGGAATTCGTGAGCGTAAATTAGATATATGGAAAGAGCGAGGACTGAGCCCTGAGGGACACCGGATTTGGGGGAAAAGGGGGTGGATAAGGCGTCACCGACTTTAACGCGGATTTGTCAGTTAGATAGGAAGCTACTAGTCTGATGAAGTGGTGTGGGGGACGAATTTGGATAAGCTTCCAGATCAGGCCCTCTATCAAACTTTGTCGAAAGCTTTCTGGATGTCTAAGAGGATGGCTATTTTGCCAAAAGAAGAGTTGATATTTTGGGAGATGTGAGTGTGTAATTCGACTAGTGCATTCTGGGTGGAATGTTCAGGTCTGAAACCATGCTGGTGGGGAGGGATGATTTTATGTTCTAGAAGGAAGTCATTCAGTCGGTTCGTCATTAATCGTTCCACCAGTTTGCCCAGACAACTAAGCAGGCTGGTAGGTCTATAGGAATCAGGTTTGGTGAGATCCTTGTGAGGTTTTGGAATTAGGATTGTATTTGCCTGTTTCCAGGCGTTTGAGAAGTAGGCGTGACTAAACAAGCATCAAGGATGTGTTTGAGGAAAGGAATGGCGGAGTCGGAAAGGTTTTTCAGCACTCGGCGGTTCACTAAGCCTGCGCCTGGAGCGGTATTTCTATCGCTGCGAATAATATTGAGGATATATTCCTCGCTGAATGGGGTTCTTAAGGGGCAGTTGGGGACAAAGGGAATTTGACCGGGATGCCTGCCCAGCTGCGCAGGCACTTGCTGGTGTATGTGCTTGAGGTGAAGGTTGTCAAAATGAGCGTCTTTAGGGAGTCTGAATATGAGTTCGAGATCTTCACGGAAGGCTTCTGCTTTATCGGATGGGTTGGAAATGATGTTACCGTCAATCACTAGGTGACTGTCGGTTTTCCGTTTTTGCCCGGTTGGGACTTTGAATTTGTTCCAGAAAGCCGTTCTGTCCCTATAGTCAAGTTTTTTGGTCTCCTCGATCCACCTTTTCTGGATGAACTGGTTGACGAGGAGAAGTATTCGCGCATCAAGTCGATTCCACTCGGTTTTTAGAACTGGGTCTCTGGTTCGTACGAATGTTCTGTATAGTTTGCGTTTGTTTTTGATAAGAGCTATGATATAAGGTGGAAGTTGAGGTTGATCGGTTCGTCTGGTTGAGGTTGGGGTGGATAAGTCATCTGAGTCGGAAATAATTTTTTTAAATGTGTCGATTTGTGCGTCGATTTGTCTAGGATGGTGAGGGGAGTGATTATCAAGGGAAGAAAGTTTTTGGTTGATGAGGGAGTGGAATCGTGAGCCATTTGTGAATTTGCGGTTTTTATAGGAAATGGTTTTAGGGGTTGAAGGGATAGGGAAGTTTAAGGCAGTTTTGAATCTCAGACCACAAGATATGATCAATGATAGAGCTCAGAAACGTCGGGTCGGGACAGGGAATTCTGTACAGGTTGTGATCGAGTAAAAGGTTGGCTAGAAGACGGTTTAGTGTAAGGTAGTACGTTAACTAGACAGTACTAAATATTAAGTCCATATATGGGAAAAACATTATAAATTTGATTTAAAGAAGTGATTTTTTTTAAGTTGTGTTTCAATTTTTTTATAGTGAATGTCTTGCAATCCACCGGTATAAGGTTATATAGTTCAATTGGCAGATAATCAGTCTGGTTCATTGTGTTAGTGATAGCACGACCAACTGTCGAAAGCGCTCGCAGATAATTAAATAGAAGTTATAAAGCTTCAAATCCTTTTTGCCACTTTCATTAATATTAAAATACTGAAAATAAAGAAAAATTAATTGCATCATTAAAAAAAAATATATTATTGTAGGGAAATCGATAAAATGTACCGAAAATTGCGTCAGCAGCAGTCGGCATTGGTCAAGAGAAGAGGTCTGATCCTGCTCACGAACGACAGCGCATGTCTGCAAGTTTCACTATCCGAAAATGAAATGAATTTAGCGTAGTGGTTCTGCATCACCGACTATTCTCCCCACTATTCTATCATATTTTCAAGCACTTCGATAACTTTCTCACCGGGAGACTTTTTGCCAATCAGGAGCAGGCAAGAAAGGCCTTCGTCGACTTCATCGAATACCAAGTTCTAATTTTGATGCTAACGGAATTAATTGAACTGAATGTTATTCAGTGGCATATTACAGTTTAAAGTAGAGTCATAAAACAGACAAAAGTTTCATTCGTGTTACAAACAATCATGTACGTGAAAAACGATTACAGCGTGCATTGAGTATGCACAATCGATATCTACTTCAAATCATAAAACAAAATCAATTGTTTCTAAAAATAGCTAAACGAACGGTAGGACCATTAGCTTGTTTAGAGTATAATACCGTATAATTTCCGAATAATAAGTGCAACTCAACTCAAGCGTAAATGTAATTTGCGAACTCGCCCCATAACATCTTCATAAATTTTAACTTATTGTGACATTTAAGTCCACGTTATTGGATGACGCACATATGAAAAAAGTGAAAACTTATTCAAATCAAGGATTAGCAAGGTTTCATCTACTAACGTGCGATTTCTTGAACCGGTTAGACGATAAGGAGTGAAAATCGATCATCTGGCTTCGCGGCTTGAACCACCGGTTCACACAGCGGTCGATTGAGTGCAAACCACCCACGACAACCCAACCGGCTATCGAATACATTGAATAAACGAGAATTATTCACAGTCAAACTACCAAACTGCAGGTTCCTTCTGTGTTGAAATCTTCTTCGTGTTTGTTATGGATAGGATTCACATTGGAACCATGAAAGTGTAATTATTCGCCTCGCTGTACACATTCATAGAGATCCAGGTGTTGAACTTAGAGCTGTATTGAAAAACGATATGAATGTAGGAGCACAGTTCCGATCTCAATCGAATTAGAATGAATGAAATCCGACAATTCGTACTCACCAATATACGAATTAAGAAATAACCCGACCAATAGAAACGAAACGATGCCCACTACCAGTGCTATAACACCAGGGATCTCTTGGCGGAGCGATGGAATCAATTTAGAAATTGGCGATAAACCAATTCAGGAAAAAATTGCATTTGTTAGGCTATCTTGTGCAGCCAGGCAAGTGGGTTCTGATTTCTAACACCGCCTCCAATAAGATACCAGAGCCAAGAGTTTCTAGACTACTTGAGGATGTAAAATTGATTTATTCAACACTCATTTGGTCATCAATGATTTTGAATCAAAATGAAATTTACTTTCAAAGCCTTGGAGGCAATTAAGCTGAAACAAAGCCACAGGAGTACAACGGATCATCACGATGGCTCATGAGGTTAATCTGAAGTTTTTCTACACCTCTTCAACTAGGCTATACACAAAATTTACTTGTCCAATAATTCCTGATGCCGCTGAGCACTAGTACAGTGGTGTTTCTTCGAAGATGACATCGTAGACGAACCAAGCAGGCTCATAACCAGTACGCTGAAGGAAGCCTCAACAACAATGTGTGTCTCTCTATTGGGTCAGATGGTCTATGAGTTCCAGTTGCGCTGAAAAGAGCAATTTACGACTTCCTGTGAACTGAAAAGTTCAGATGTGGCTTTCAGAAGGATCAGATTCAGAGGAAAGCTCTCACAGGAAAACTGTGAGAGCTTGGACTTTTGAGTATGTCATTTTGAGAAAAACGAATTGTTAATCGTCCATTAGCGGCTCACATCGAATTCTCTTTGCAAAGTAAAGTACTGAGTTTGAACATGCGGACTATGAAATTGTTTCTTCATAAATTTTTATTACTGATGCAACCCCTTGCTTTCGTTTGAATTTCAACTTCGATTGGAAATTGTAATTTCTTATTTGTTGTGTATATGTATTATATGAATCCCCTTCGTAAAAGACCAAAAAGTGGACTAACTTGTTCATTTGTTCATCGCTAATTATTCAGTTTATGCTAGATTTATTGAAAACACTTTTGCCACACCAGCACAAAATAGTGTCTCTCGACGTTAGCACTATCATGAGATGACTATTTCTAGTCGAGACGTTAGTCTAATTTCGAGAGTGAACCACAGGTATGTTGCTTTGTTTGTTCAAGTTATTTCTTGTCTATTAGGAACGACGTGTTCTTCCGGCTGCGCCATCCTTTAGGTGAATAGTATCGCCTGATTATTGTCGGAAGTTGATGCTAATTTTTCAGAGATTGGCCAACTCTTCTTATCTTCCCGCTTGTTGTGACTAGCTGATGACTATGTATCTGCCCAGTAATGCTGTCGTCCGCGTAGCGAGCCAACTTGTTAGTTTCAAAAACTACACCTCACGATTTGATCACCACAAATTTTATTTGAAAAATATATCACAAAATGTGTGGCTAGCACACTAGCGTTTTCAAATTAATCAAATCACTTTAAAAAGCTACTGTACTAGTGAAACATGCAATATATTCTTCAAATAAAGTTTGTGGAGATCAAATCGTGAGGTGTAGTTGTTGAAATTACAATGAATCTTCATCAATCAGACAACTTTTTAGAGTTTTTCTCTGGCTTGGACACATCTACTATGTATACCGAGAAGAAGTGAGGTGAAAGAAGTACGCCTCGTGGGACCTCTGCTACTAGGAGTCATCTTGTGGAGAGTTTCTGTCCTACTCTGCATTGGCATGATCATATATCGCTTCTGTGTGATATCCTTTAGACCAGGTTTCAATCTCAGGACTTGCAGTTCCGCTGATTGAGCTTTCCGGTAGGATGTTCAGTTCTTCGTTTTGGTCCTCGAATCTTTTCAGTATGACGAGCTCCGCCACCTTGCATTTTCCATGCACATTGGTCTTCGTTGTTGACTTCTCCAGATTAGTGGTCTATTGTCTTCTGATTATGAAGAACTCCATTACCTCTGTTGCTTTCTGATCCTGTAGATTGAAAGGCGGAGCTGGGACATCGCACGCTTCGATCCATGAATTGCTGGATCGCTTGTTGGAGTCATGTCGTTGCATCCCCCAGATAATTTTTTATTTCGATATGGGGGATGATTTTTATCGCTTTGTAGTCGATGTGCTGAAATTTATTCAAATCGATTATGTTATGTGGTGGGGCCTCTGGAAAGACGATCACAGTGTCTTCAAGTTAAAGTCTTCTAGGAGTGTTGACAGGTCCTCGTATCTCCAGTTCCAGAAAACTAGAAATATTTTTTCAAAATCGTAAATTATCTCTAGTGAGGGAATTAAAAAATATTTAAACTTTCTTTTGTTTCGCCACCGGTGGAAGTGGACATCCCATTGGCAGTTCCTCATCTTGCCAATGGGATCGCCACCTTCACCGGTTATGGCCAATATATACATGGAGTGGTTTGAAACTCTAGCCACAAGAAGAAGAGGCCAACAAGAAGTTCCGAGTCTGGTTTAGATACGTGGACGACACCTTCATAATATGGAACCATGGGAATACAGTACTTGACACCTTCCTGAAGCACATCAACAACGTCAGTACTTCTGTCAATTTCACAATGGAGAAGGAAGTCCACAATGAATTGTCATTCTCAGACGTATTGGTGAAGAGAACCGACACTAAATGAAACATCTGTATATCGAAAACCCACTCACAAAGGACAGTATCTAATCAGGAATTCAACCACCATCAACTAACTAAGAGAGGAATCATCAAGACTCTACTAGACCGTGCTTTCGGGCTCTGTAATACGAAGGAAGGTCTCGAAAAGGAACTAGGCATCATCAAAAATGATATTCAACTAACGTGGCTTGGAAGCTCTTAACTTTTTTATTTATATTTATTTGATTTTCTTTATTTTTTGTTCAGTCGTTTTAATTTTACTTGTATTTTATTTCACTATTATTTCATTTCAGGTTATTTCTTCTCAACATAATTGTTATTTTTAGCTATTTATTTTTAATTCTTCTTTTTTAGTTGTTTCGGGGATTTCAAATCATTTTACATATTAGACAATGGAAGTCCGAACTAGTGAAATTCGTCAATCACCTTCAAACAAATATTTTTGAAAAAAAATTAATGAAAGGCTCGTTTATGTAGACCATTAAACCTAAACCAACGATATAGATACATTCACAGCAGTTGCACTGAAACGTATAATGTGACTGCATAAATCACCATACGATCAGATTACAGAAGTCTGAATACTCAACTTTGGAATGATAATTGGCAACAGGAACCCCGTAAAAAAGGACACAAATTATGAACCAGGCTAGTGACAATATGAAGTCGATACACCACTAAAAGGAAATAGTTAAAGTTTTTTTTTCTCTACATCCGACACAAAATATACTGAAGTACTCCTTACTGCGAGACAAATTTGCGTAATCTTTATCTCGTAGTTCATTGAGAGGAAATATGTTGCAAAGAAATCTTAAAAATCAATCGGGTAAGAATCACGGTACTCTTACTTATACATTACAATAATTATTTTCTACACATATTTTTGGGACAGTACGGAAGGATTCTTTGTTTCGAGACTTTATGAAAGAAGAGAAGGTTATAAGAAGGAATTCTATTTTTCTCGTACCATAGAAATTATTTACATCCTTATTCACACCTTTATCTATGATAGTGACAGAAAACTCAATCCTCGCTCTAAGAGGGTTAGATACCAAGTCAGGCTTCAGTATCGACCGTGCACGACATTCGTCTTCAATCTTTATCTGTAGCTGCTATTGCAAAGCAACTAGTCGATACCAGAATAAGTAAAACCACCAAATGTATAAAAAATTCTAAATGAAACCTCGGATATGTGAAGAGCTAACTAGAGTAACCAACGAGCTGCATGTATGTTGTTGAAATTTGATAATTGAAATAATGATTGTTCAATTTTTGACAAAAAATAGAAATCTTGTTTCAATATTTTTCATTTGTGATGGTGTATGAAAGAGTCCTTCTTGATAGAGGTCACATCCTCATAAATTCATTTAATATACGTCCAAAATAACATTTTTATAAAATTACGATTTTGCAACCAATATTTCACTTCGTAAGCGTTTTTTTTGTTTTCAAGTTTATATTAAGAAAAACACAAATTATACCGCGTGGATGAAGAAGATAAACTGTTGGTTATCAATAGCAATCAAAATAAACAAGATATATGACTTTGCCAGCGGCTGGGGTATTGCTTTTAGAACTGACTTTTATAGCAATGCTATGTATTTATATATAGCT
>WOGN01000850.1:478-21542 GCA_015342105.1 Leptinotarsa texana | reverse complement strand
CAAATTCGAAGTTCTAAACGGTCCCTACTCAAATGTACGAACTAATAATTACCGTTCTGGAATAGTTCTGAATCGGTTCGGAGAAAACCAAAATACTTTGTGAACGATACTAGAACGATTCTAACTGAACCAATAAACATTTTAATAACTGCGCATGATCGAACTGTACAGAATTGTGAACCAAAACAAACGTATTGAACTCCTTCACTAACTGAATACGAATAATCTAAAAGAATGATAACACATTTCTACACATCTACTGCACATCTTGAAGGAGGGGCTTCTCACAGGCCTAGCAACCTAACAACTTTTTGTTCGATAACTGACAATGAAATTTATATTATTACTGTTATAGTTTTCTTTATTCGAATCACTTGCGAAATAATAACCCAGTGCGATTTGCTCGATAAACCGAATCAGAAAAATTCCAAACGACTTGTTATGACACTGTATATTCATGCAAATTCGATCTCGTGATGTTGTACATACAAGGTTTTTGGTGGCAAAGATAAACTTGCATCATACGTTTTCATGCAAGGAATGTGAAGTAATTAAATGAGAATTTTCAGTGCATAACCACTTTTACCTTTGGCAATGAGACGTCGTTACCTAGATATTTATCAGATCCCAGCGTATTGTTGTGGGATCTACGAAAAGTGGGATCCTTAATTGACACCATAATATTAATCAAAGTAATACTAAGTGTATCAAGTCAACTATAAAATGAATATCGTAACTGTTTGAAATTAGTTAAAACTCTTAATGATGATGAAAGGTATGAGGATTATTTTTTTCAGAAAAACGATTTTTTTGCCAAAATTTCGATATTTAATAGTTTCATCATCATGGTTTCACAAAGAATAATTTCGATTTCCAAATACTGCTCACAAACAGAAATTTTACATTACCAACTTATTGAAATTCTATTTTTCCATGTTGATTGGAACGAATAACGAATAAATATAGTTTGAAATAACTAAAAAGCACGCCTTCAAAGAAAAAAATAAGCTTTAAATAATGAAAGAAAAATACTAGTATTATTGTGAAAAACGCGACGGGCGCTTGAAATACAAAAAATATGGTACAAGACGCCCATAATTTTTTTACAATAATACTAGTATTTTTCGTTCGTTATCGGTTAACGGAAAAACAGATTTTAAGCTTATTAAAAATATTTTTAACTTTTTAGTTCGATATTCTTTAAGAGCGCGTTTTTTAGTTTTTTAAACTATATTCTTTATTTTTCTTTTTCCAGTTTCGTATGCTATAAAAGCGTGTTTTTTTATTCCTTTTGAACTATATTATTTTATCTAAACTGTGGGATCAATCAGCCATATATTGTTTAGAAAAATGCTTCCAAGGAGGTTACAAATAAGGTAGCAGGCACGCGATTTGATGAAAAAATACTTTTTTCAAATGAAGAAATACATGTAAAGTGAGTTCGAATTGTATCAAGGAGGTTACGTACAGCGCCACCTGCTCGCGAATAGATCAAGCAATAATGTCGATAATTATTCCAAATTCAGATGCCGAGCTTGAGAGTTACAAACAAACTGACAAACAAATATACATACATACATAAAGGTGAAGCTAATAAAAACGTGTTAAATTAAAAAAGACATAGTAGGTAAGATCACATAACAACAAACTGTGAGTTCAAAAACCAATGAGAACTCGCTTCACTTTCTTGAACGAATAAGTGATATTTATTTTTGGTACACGTACATACAAAGTCGTAGGTCTGCATGAGAGGAAAGGGGGAACCCTGAGCATGTCACAATGCACCTCTCCGGAATATTAATTATTATTCCGACTCCGACCCCGGAGTATGCTTGTGAAATTGTTTCCTGGCTCTGTCTGCAGGTGGTGTAGTGGACATCCCACTAAATCAACTGCAGAGAGATTCTATGACTAGCTGGAATTAATTTCATTTGCTCGTGATTACCCAGACGGTCCCCACCGTTCTGAGGAGACCATGCTCTTCTTCTGAATTTGCAGGTACTTTCACATTTGAATGTATGTTGATGCTGATTTTATATTTGAAGCTTTTTTGTACATTGTTATGCAGGGATCTCTGGGAAAAACCTTGGTTTGTGGTATCAATGAAACTTTGAAATTTGATAAGGTCCATTCGGTATCTTCGTGTTTAGGATTTTTTTTCGAGTCGTTTCGGATTCGCATGGTAGTAGAGTGTCCTTAAAATAGACAAATGCTATCTCGGACTTTTCTGTAGATCTATGAAAGAGGAACAATCCTACCAAACATTGTTTTGTCATACCTCAAAGGGATTTGATTTTTTCCAATACCTTCAGCAATCATCGTCATATTTCAGTCAATTCACATAAAACATTGTTTTATAATATGTAGTGATGCATTTATTTTCAATACAAATCATGAAATTATAATCAATAAAGTCGCCCCGGAGCGCCAATTAATTTTTGTTGTTGTTTTATAATTTCATAACTTGTATTGAAAATAAACCTTATCAGTTATATAATAAAAGATGTAGTGATAATCGATTACTATAGATAAACAACAATAGATAATCAACAATTATTTAGCCTTAACTGACAGTTTGAACTATCGAATATGACCAATCGATAATTGGACTGTCGATGATTGATACACAATTTGAACTTTGGAATAGCTAATGGACAGTTCAACCTGTTGAATAAAGCTAACCGACAGTTTCAACTTTAGCATATACCTAATTGACCTAAACTTAAACTTGAAGGAGCGCTAAAATCAGAAGTGGCAACACTGGATTATATTCCATATTTCCATTGTGTCGTGTTTTTGTTTTGGAATTCGTTGATTTATTGGGTGATTAATAAAAGTGAAGTTGTGTAATTTTACCGCTTCTGTCAAGCTATTCTTCAGAGAAATAATCGTTTACCAGTACCAGTACTGTCGTATTCCTATGCCAACGATGGCATCTATGGAAGTCATCCAGTCAGAAAGGAATAAGTAATAAGAATTCTACTGCTTATAAAATTTGCAAGCATGGCATTTGAATGAAAATAGCACAACCTGACTCAAATTATAGATTGTGAGGCTCTCCGAACTCTCAGTACTGCGTTTACGAGATCTTCTGAACATACTCCTAACTTATTCCTACCGCGCGATGATGAGATTTCTGGTGTTACTCCTTCAAGCAAACGGATCTTTCATAGACTAAAACTTGGCAAAACAAGTGTTCTACAATTTCGTGTCAGCAAAACCGCAGTCACAGCAACTTCTACCTTCTGATCTGTATACTTCACAGAACCTTAGTCGTCAGTGCTCAGAAAGGAGTCTCGTTGCCTATCTCTGGTCTCTTTCCTGAACTTAAAAGCTGCTCAACTTTGTGAATGGAAAAATTAAATTTTCAGCTTGTTTTTGTTCTGACACTTTATTGAAGTTATTTTCCAGTCGGCCAAGACCCAATTTTGAGAACTGTTTCTTTACGTGGTGTTAGAAGTTTCGGCTTAGAATAGGCGGTGTTGACTTTTTTCTTTACAAGGATGAATGCTTCCCAATTTTCATTATTTCTGTCTTGACCTTGTTATATGATTTTTCTGCTTGACTGCTCCTTGCGTCACGAGTTCCTATTTCAAAAGACTTCCCAGCACATACCTCTATAGCATGTACTACTGCTTGACAGATGGTGGAGTAGGCAGATAGGGGTAGATAATGGTGAACGGTCATGGTATATTTTCCTCAATCTAGTGATAACCTGTGACTACTCACATCAGGTAGGTAAGCAACTCATGTGTGTGATTCAGGAATGAGGTATACTGTGACGCATTTCAGGAAGAGATCATTTATGGCTGCAGGGTACTAAAATCATCTACTAGCCAGAAGAAGCTCTGCCGATCCTCTAAAGTAACTCATAGAGCTATACAGGCCTGAATGTACACCTCTGGAATAATAACTGTAGACCATCTTCTGGAGCATGATCTGTGGCAGTCATAACTGCTTATTGAAGTGATTCCTATCGATAAAACGATATAGGGATTATTAGATGTTCATTCTAGACTTCTTATCATTTGATTTGGCTGAATAATCGTTCGAGTGTGTTTGCTACTCAGGGGAAATGCTTCTTCTCCTCTTGCAGAATCTATTGCTGCTCAAGAAGTTGGTAGAAGGCAGATTCATAAAATATGGTGTTGTTAGTTGGGGTCGTTCAGTCGACGTCCACCTCCTCTGTAGACTCAGGGTTGGATTCTTTGCTTACTTCATGGTCGTTAGAGGGTTCTTCCAGCAATTACGGGAAAGAGCTCCATCAAGGCATAGCTTCGCACCAAATACATGAAAGGTTGTGTTAGAGACACTGACTGGATGAAGCGTCATGAATTATTTTGACGTGGACTCATACCCCTCAGGATGAGGTAGTCATTTGGCAAGTATCTTACTTCCACGGATAACTTCACACTAGGCAGGGGAGGGTATTCTATTACTACCCGATGAGTGCAGAGAGATAGAGGTTTGAAGTTCTTGAATTTTTTTTTCATATATCTTGGACACATCAGTATTCCATATCAATACGTTCTCACCCAACTGCGGTTCGTATGATGCATATATTTGGACGCTGCTTATAACCACCTGAAACTTCAAATCGAAACAGCTTTTGATTAGCATTAGGTTTATGGGTTTCGACATGGATTTCAGTGGGCACATCCAGGTTTACTTTCTTGTTTACTATCTGGTAGATCCTCAACGCATTTATTGCTGCTTTGTTTCATAACGTATATACGTGAGGGTGCAGAATCACTTCACTTTTAAGGCAGCTCTGAAATAGGAGGAAATCGCCTCTGTAATTCCCAAACAGTTGAATATTTACAATTTCTTAACTTGTGTTGATAGTTGTTCCATTTTATGCCACCATATATCAATAAGACCAGTTTATGCTGATGTATAATTCCATGACAAAAAGTATCTTTGATTTCTTTGCTGAACAGACGGATTGATCAGGTGATACACTTATACCAGGCAAAAAGGAAAATAGAATTTGTTTGCATATAAGAGAGCTAAAATCTATCGACCAATACTACTGAGCTAATGAAAAATCACGTGTAGATGACCGTCTTTTACAACTCCATGTGTTTGTTTTACAGACTATATTATATTTTTCTGGAAATGTGTTCTTATTGAAAATTGACGTTACTAATAAAAATTATGTAGGAAGGAAAACCATGTATTCGTTAAAAGATACTCATCTGGGGAATTTTCTTCAGAAACATCTAATAGACCATAACACTTACCTAACCATGTATATGAAACATTTCTACTGCAAGTGATTGCCGTGGTATGAGATGAATATTAGAAAGTGAAGAAGTCCATGGCCGTGCAATTTCATGGATGAAATATAATATGTCGCCTAGATACACATCAATTCAAATTACCCTTTCACTTTCAGCCGAAAAGAACTGAGTCAATTTTTTTCATGGAGGTAGGTTATGAAATATATTTTTCCATATACTGCATATGTACAACTCGGGAACTAACTGTTCTTATTCGAGATACATTAAATGTTATTCAATCAATATTATTGACGTATCATATGGTGAAAATGATGTGTTCACACGACTCAACAATATTGATCAATTTCAATGTTTGAAAACTATAAACAGCCCTTGCCCCCATACGTGTCGATGATACGAATGCCACCTCAATATACTGGGTGGCCTTAAAAAAACGAATTGCTATCGATAGTATTCTTTCGAAATACTTCCTACAGGTGCAATAAATTGATCAAAATCCATATGTTTTAATAATATTGATCATTTAAGGGCTGCGTTGGAAACTAGTTCAAAACGAGTACTTTTCCCAAACACCAGAATTGCGACACTGCTGTCGACTCGCGTTTCACCAACCAAGTTGGCGTCTCCAAAAAACGAAGTGAACAAATTCATAACTATTAAACTGGTCTCTATTCACAGCTAACAGGGTACATTTTCACTTTTACTTTTCGACAATAATTTCATTTAGGAATTCTCGGGAAATTTTTTCGTGTTTTCCGCTAATTTCAACACAGTGATTCATCGAAAGATTTTCAATGGACTGTTAGTAATGGGAGTTTTGTCAATGTTCACAGTTACAATGCCAAAGTTTGCTGTTTCCATACTTTCGGAAGCATCCAGAAATCTAGTGTTATGTACTGATCTCAAAGAGTTCCATTCATTTATTTCATGGCCGCCCTCTAAGCGACTCTACATTTTTCTAATCTACGAATCGGATATGATCTGTGTGTTCTTTGAAACGAGTTTCAATGGCTCGATTAACCTGACCAAGATATTTTTGTCGCAGTCCTCACATCTTATGCCATATATCCATACATTTCATTTTCCAATATTTTGTCTTTAGGGTTATCCAACATTTGTTGAAGTGCGTCTTATAAATTACTGTGCTTCTATATTTCTGAGAAACTGCGATTTGATATGTCAACAACGCTGTTGAATTCATTGTTCAATTCATATCACTTTGCAAATTATTCATTATGGATCATTTGTATCCGCTAATTTTTTTACCAATGAAGTTTGTTTCAAATCAAACTATTTATTATTCGCAGTTATTGCATTAACAAGGATTGAATTGTTCAAAATATCTGGAAGTATAGTGAAGCATTAACAACATTTTTGAATAGGAGACATATAATATAAAGGATCTTCCAACAGGGACTTCAGAACTTTGATAATTGACAACGGCCATCTCGTTGAAGCTACATCTGTCAAAGTAGTTGTTATTTATTCAGTATGTAATGCCAAATCACCATGGATGGATATATCTCACAACAGCATGTGCAAATAAAAAAATTGTATTATCAAAATTGGTGTTCTCTTCGGGCAACGTCTTATTGAGATAACTATTTGCGATGTGGTAGATGAATTTGAGTCCGTTGGTTCAGTAAATGATTGATCAACACCCGTACGGAACACCCGAAAACATCGCCGCTGACTGTGAGAGTATGCAGGAGAGTCCGAAGCAGTCGATTTCGCGTCGCTCACAAGAACTCGGCCTTTAGCAGACCACAACTTACGAATTTTGCAACATGACTGAAGGTAAATGACCATAGACAATGACGTGTGTACGCTGAATGGGCTCAGGAGCAGTTGATAGCAGTGTTGCCAACTAGTAGAACTATAAAGTCCCTACACATGAATACAAATTCCGGTACACTGCTACATATTTCGCTACCCTTGTATATCTGACGCAATCAGTTAGCTCATGCACCCTATCCAAAATTAACTACCACAGAACTTACAGTGTGTAGTTTGTGTACCGTTCAGGTACCACCAAACTGAACTGTCACTAATGTAGGTAATCAGGATTATGATAATTTTCAACCGCGCAACTCAGTAGATGGTACCTAATTTTCTAAGTTTACAGTAGTTAATTTTTAAAATCTGTCGTCTCGACTAAATATTTCTTAGCTTGAAAACATTATTTTGAAAAGTAAAAATAAAAATCAGTTTATTCACGTACGTATAGTCAAACTGAGCTCTTGACAGGTCAAATCCATCCTTTCAAGTTGGAATCAGACAAACAATGTTTAGAAAAAGTTTACTTTCGAGACTTTTTGTATTTTTTTGAATATAGCTCATTCCCGTTAATTTCAACTGCGATACCTCTTTCGCTCGAGTCATAATCAGATGAACTATCTTCTATTTCTACTGTAATTTGTTTCATATAAGTTATAATACTCGAGACAGTCGAGACTTTTAGTTCAAAATATTGAAAGTTATATGGTTTATGAATTTATGATATGAATAAAAATATTCAAAAATATTCTTCTTCTCGTTCATCATGTAATGACCTCATTACTAAGACTATAACGTGTCAGCTGTCAGCTTCGAGTGCTGTCTGCGGATAGCCTTAGTTGCTGAGGCCATTGAATCGAAAAGAAGAAGGAGAGTGCTGGCTACTGCCTCTTCTTCTTCCATATTTTTTTCAATATTGATTATAGAAAATTCGGCTACTGTTGAGTAAATTCCGCTACAGTAGTGGAATTTCGCTATGGTTGGCAACTCTGCGCTAGCCCTAGAAAATCAGATATTGAGGATGGCCAAGCGCGTTCGCGATTTCTTCGGGAATAATCGGATATTTTCTTAGGCATCGGTCTCACAGACGACGGGTTAGCTACGGGCTACGGAAGGTTATTGGGCAGCTAAAAACAAAAGTTCGGGACATCAAAAAATTGCAACTACCGATAAAAATATCGTTGAAGTTCACCAAATGGTGCTAGGCAACCGCCCAATTAAATTGATAGAGATAGGCAAATCAACTTTAAGGCATGATAAAGCTGTCTGCGTGTTAGGTGCCGCGTTTGCTCACGTTAGACCGAAAACGTGTTCAAAAAAGATTTCCACCGCTCTGTTGGCACAGTTTTGACGTCGATTGATTACTGCGACTGGAACTTGGATACACCATTATACTCCCACAACAGCCCAAATTGTGAACTGCAGAGGGCGAATTGGCTCTAAAAAAAAGCAAAAACCATTTTTTGGCTGGGAAATTGATGGCAGCTGTTTTTCGGGATAGTCATGGAATTATTTCAATAGATTATTAAAAAAAACACACAATCATAAGAGCATACTACGCATCATTAGTAGACACGTTGGAGGCCTAACTTGCGGAAAAACGGCTACATTCGCAGAAGAAGAAAAACCTGTTTTCCAAAGACAACGCACTGTATCACACCTCAGCTGCTGCTGTTGCGAAAATCCACGAGTTACGGTTTGAACTGCTTTACCATCCGCCTCACCCACCAGATCTAGCCCCAAGTGACTTTTTTCGTTCCTTCATCTATAAATTACGCTCGGAGGACAGATATTTTCGTAAAATGGAGAGGCAATCACCCCCGTGAATAATTATTTTGCAGAGAAGAATGCCGGGTACTATTTGGACTGGCTCAGAGATGGGATCACCGCTGGGAAAAGTGTGTATAGTTGAAATAAGATTTTGTTGAAAAATAAAAATAAACTGAAGAAATATCTTGTATTTTTGTTAGTTTGTAGGGTTTTTTGTTCATCATTTAACACTGCCGTGTCGAGTTTTGATAAAAAATTTCTACTCTGAATCCATCAGTATGTTCTTCATGTAAAAGCATTATGAATGAGTTTTTCATGTGTTTTCAAATTACTATTATGAATGATTTCAAGGAGATTTTACACAGGAATTGTTTCCCAGTATGAATTTTTTCATGGATTTTCAAACTTCTACTTGTGTGAAAGACTTTAAGCAGATTATTTTACACCGGAATGTTTTTTCCCAGTATGAGTTTTTCATGTGTTTTCAAACTACCATTTCAAATAAATGAATTCAGGTATATCTTAATCGAAATGGCTTGTCACCAGTATGGGTTCTTAAATTAGCACTCTGAAAAAATGACTATGAGCAGATTTTACACGGAAATGAGTTTTTTCCAGTATGAGTAGGGTTGGCAAAAACCAGGGTTTAAAAAACAAAAAAGAGATTTCTTGTTTAAACTAGGTTAATTTGGTTTAAAGCAGGTTTATTTGATACAAAGTAATATGAGTCTGAATACTTTAAAAATTAATAAATTATTTTATAAAATATTAGTAATAAACAATAAAAAAATCATCAAGACAACTTTTGATAATTTTACAATAAAACACCTTCAAACGTATTAATAATCAAAATAACAAAGTTCGAAAATACAATAATAGAATTTATTAATTTTCATTTGCGGCAGATGCATTAAAAACAACACCAGTTTATAGGCTTATGCCGTACCCGTACCAAGTCACTTGAAAGTATCAAGAGGAGAGAGACAAATCTCCAACCTTTCTTCAATGTTCCAGACTATCAACGTTGCAAGTGATATTCTCGTGTCCCATCAGGCGGATGGCTCTTTCCTGGTCGGAATTCAGCAGCAAAAATCAAGTCAAAAATGTTTATTCAAGCTTTTGGATAAATTACAAAATATTTGTTATAGTGTATTTTGTTTGGGTTCCTGCTATAGGCTTATTCCTCTTCACAGTTAGTGGATTGTGTGTTGTCTTGTGTACCTATGTCTAATGTTGTGTTGTCTTATGTTGTCATGTGTTCCTCTTGTTTTTCTTGTTGCTCCGTTGGAATAGTCCGGGTCAGTTGCAGTGGTCATTGAAATATGGGTACAGGTTGTAAGGCAGAGGGTAAATGGCTTTCGATTTCAGCTCCTTCCTGGACGTAGCTGTCCGCTATCTGATTCCCAGTGAGTATTTCTCTAGGATATCCTGGATCTGCTCCGGGGTCCAGCAGCTAGATATCAGGTTTGTTCTGTTTCTACGACATTCAGGTTCTGGGATGTCAGAACCTGCGCAGTTGATATAGAGCGTTCTGGTTTATTGAGCATTAGTTTGGATTAATGAATCGTCTGTTCTGGTTTCGACTGCGAAATGATCCTAAAGTGTCTTGAACCATTCCAAATCGTTCTTGATGTCGATGATAAACCGTTAAGAACTGTTCTCGTTGCTCATACGCATTCATGTGGGCTATTTTCTATGATGTTTTTTTATTTATACGATTCAAATAACTGATGATTCAGGTTATATAACTTCAGAACTGACTACGCTACATAACAAAATGGACATGTTCAACAATATTTTCTCATCTTCATCTCTTCATATGGCACAGTGGTCTCCTCAAAATTTGTTCTGGTTTAACCAAGTGTCCGAGTCTATTTCGGACTGTTTGAGATTTTTTGTTTGAACGCATCATGTCTTGCGCAGTTTTTAAACAGTTTCGGATGTTAGAACTAGAACAAACCTATCAATTGAGCTATGTTATGGCACACAATGAGTCTCCTCGACCTCATCCCCCCTACCCTCCACAGCCAACCTAAATTTTTTGAAAAGGAAAAAAGGTATGTAATATACACATTGATATTCAGTCAGTTCACTCTATAACCCATCGATGTCTATCACTGTGATTTTGTGAAACTCTGTATATATCAACCGTTTAAGCTGCACAACATCCATCAAATCTTGCAAGATTTAGCATTTGGAGTTGCTCATTGTTGTGAAACCCTATGAATGATTCCATAGCAACCACGCTTGAATCAATTTATAGTAGTTTGTCGACAAATAGATTCCGAATTATTTATCGGCATCATTTATTGAAATGCATGACGGCAACATACACGACACTAACCATGATATCGAAATTATGTTTTGGAAGGTACTGTCTGTTGGGAATTCAATAATCCATTCCAATATAATTTATTGAATTCATAACTATGTTCATGTGAACAACTGAACGTTCGTTGAACGGGGATAGTTATTTTTCTTCCAAAAATGTTGATGAGGAGGGAAAAATATCAGGTGAAACTGTTAATAGAAATGCTATGACGTTCTCTTACTATTTTTTTATTTTAGTAAGAAAATAGTAGTATTGCTCAGGTGGAAATGACTATCTCTTGTCAATTCAACCAGTCCCATTTGGCCGGCCTTTACGATAAATTACATGAATATTGTGCTCCCTTTTCATTTTCAATAGATCACTGTAGATCAACTCAAATGAAACAATGAATGAGGTTTACCCGTTTTTTTAAATATAAAAATAATGTCGAAGAGTCAAAAATGGATGAAAATTCCCTTTCTTCGGAAGCAATAATTCACATTGGATTTGAATCGCTGGAGATCAAATTCATTTGGAAAAATGTTCTCCAGAAGTTCATTCCACATAAACGCCATTCTAGGCTATCAAGGTTGTACGTTACGTTCTTTTCTGGATGGAATCCACCAACTTCAGGGTATGTTTGGGGTAGAGCTCCATACATGAGAACAATACTCCCAAGTAGATCTGATCTGAACTTTATAAGCTTCAAAAGTTGCTGAGGTGTGTACAGTTTCCTGGTTCGGAACAGTGTTTCAAGCTTTTGAGATGCAGCCTTTGCAATTCCAGCCACATGATTGTGCCAAGACATATTGGTTTCCATTTCAACCCCCCAACAAGCCTATCGAAGCAGAAAGTGGAGTTGTCTGACTTCTCATTATTATATCCGGTTCGGAGACATTTATCTTCTTGAAGAAAATCGATACCTGGTTTTTCGTGGAATGGAATTGAACCTGGTTACTTACACCCCAATTCGAATTCACCCCTAAACCTTCATCAAAATATGAAACCTCCTGCTGCCGGTGAAGATGTACGTCTGTAGCCGATGTCCTGGAATCCAAATGGAGTGACAAGTGTACTGTCGTCAGCAAACCAATATATTGATATACAATAAAAAGAAAGTTGGAGATAATATGGATCCCTGGGGAATACCAGCGTTGATGGTGAAAGTATCACAGTGTGGAAATAGAGGGCAGTGCCTTTCCCAGAAAATCGATTGTGGAGTGGAACGCAAATTGCCTAGCTAGTAGATTCACTTTTTGTATGGCTGCTGTTGCAATCGAACCATTAGTGGTGGAATTGTGGATTTTGTAAAGTTCTGATCAACAGTTTCAGCTGTAGGCGAGATTTTTGGAGGCGACAACTTGCTTGCAATTTTTGTTGAACCAAGGTTTGCCGCTAGAAGGTCGTTTATTTGAAAGAGGAATCCATCCAAAGATGATAGAGTATCTTCCGTAACTTCACAAGCCCAAGTTGATGGATCTTCAGAGCTGAAACAAACATCTAGCCAGGAGAAATTTCCGAAATGATCTGTAATGCTAAACTTTCCGCGACTTAGATTGTTCCTCAATATTAATAGGTAATTCACTCAACACTGAAATGAGTTTGTGCTCAGAAGATTCCAACAAATTTATTTGAAATTTTTCATTTATGTTTGACAATGAAAAACCAATTTTGAAGATAATTCTCCGTTAGTTCAAAATGTTTTTGTTATTTCATATTTACTCAATTATTATGGAATTTGTTTTCAGATTTCTTATACTTCATTTGGTTACTCTGATACAGCCATCGTAAGTACATACATACATATAAATGGAGCTAAAAGAAGTTTGTGTGGTTCAAAGGACATTCGCTTTTTACACGCTTTATATATTAGCTTGACCTGTATGTATGTATGTATGGTTGTTTGTATTCATGCTTGTTTGTAACAATCAAGCTTGGGACCTGTATTGACATAATTATCGGCATTATTGCTTCATCTATTCGCGGTCGGATGGCGCTGTATGTAACCTACTTGATATTTCTTCATTTATTCGCGGGCAGATGGCGCTGTACGTAACCTACTTGCGATTTCTTGATCTATTAGCGGGCAGATGGCGCTGTACGCAACCTACTTGATAAGTTGTTCAAAAAAAATCAAAATAATAAATATAGTTTAAAACACTGAAAAACACGCTTTTAAAGAACATCGAGCTAGTAAGTTAAAAATAAATAGAGTTTAAAAAACTGAAAAACACGCTTTTAAAGAACATCGAACTGAAAAGTTGAAAATATATTTATTTGAATAAGCTTAAAACAATAACGATCGATGAATACTAGTATTATCGTGACAGAGGCGTGGGCGCTTTGTGCCATATAGTAGTTTTCATTCGTTATTGTTTTAAGCTTATTTAAAACAAATATTTTTAATTTTCCAGTTCGATGTTCTTTAAAAGCGTGTTTTTTAGTTTTTTTAAACTATATTCATTTTAATTAAGATTATTTGCAGCCACATTTTGACTGGCATCCTGTCGTAAATGTATTCTCCTATCTACAAATGTAACTAAAAACCTGAGTTTGGTTATTTGGTTTCAAAAAATTCATCACGACTTTGTGGCTAAAAGAAATACCGTTCTTATTTCAATGGAATCGGGGTTGATGTCAGAGAAATGATCATCCCTTATCAGAAAGCTTCTCTAAAATGTTATCACTTTGGCTAGTCAAACCACATGTGAACGACTCGAGGTATCCGTCTTCGACGGATCTCTACTTAAAAGACACTACATCGGCCTTCAATACTTCCCAATCGATTTTCAGTAATTTCACGCCTTTTGGAGACGTAACATTTAGCAATAGTATGTTCCATTGATTCGTTTATCTTTGGGGGATGCTCAGTCCATGCCCTTCAAGAGCAGCCAGCCGAAAAGCAAGCAGTCAATGGCTAATTTATGTAAGGGAATGAATGAAAAGGTTTTTCCCGGAAAAAACGGAAGGGCTATTATGCCTGTGGCGTTGTGGGTCGACTCAGTTTTCTGGCGAATGTAAATTGAAGATGTTCTGAATGGGACATTACCATTTTATTCATCGAGTTAGTTTTTACCAGTGAACGAACAAAGTTTTCAACAATGATTTCGTGTTATCCAAGGAAGTCGTTTTTCCGATTGAAATTGAATATTGAGAATGGGAAATTACCTACTTTGATGGAAGTTAATGAGTTATGAACATCAATTTTGATTTATTATTGTGGGTATAATGATTTTCACACCTTCGATGAAGCACTACATGCTGGGAAATTATATGGAAAATGGTATGCTACATGAGAGGTATACTTTAATTAATCAACGAAACAGGTACATGTAAGAATTTAACAAAAAATAAATAATAATTGCACAAAGAAACTTTCCCACAGTTATCTTGAAGGTGCGATATTGTTCCATCTTTTTCATGGAAGAGGACGTATGCATCTCCACTCACAAGCGCCAATATACGGGTGTCTGCAGTATGTTGTATAATGCCCTCTGTTAGTAATCCCACTGTGATTCAAAGTACACATAGATTATAACAATAAGTAGCCACATTTTCTGCTGCAGAATTGTCCATATCCAATCCTAATGTATTAATGTAATGTATTACTATGGGGAAACTTGTGGATTGACAGGGACTTTGTGCATTTTCTCCTTTCGTTGCATTTTGTCGGTTTTTCATTTCCATCCAAAGTTTCTTCTCTTGCAAACGAATCCAAGTATTGGCATGAACTCAATTGGTCGGTTCTTGGTGGTATAGAGAGAGACAAATCCCTTAAGGATCAAAGGCTACTGATGAGTGTCTGCAGTATGTGCATTTCATTGTGGATTTCAATTGACCAAAGAAATTATCTACAATCTTAGAGTCATGCATCCTTAAATATTTGAGCCATGACTCTTGTGCATTTCTTCTGTCGCTCAATTTTTCGTCAATCACCGTTAAAAGGTTCTGGAGACATACTAGTGATTTTTGGCGTGGCCTTCTTGTACACGATGGTTCCGATCAATAATAGTAATAATTTATTCACAGTAAAATGCTGGTAGCAGTACTTCTTGTATGTGGATATACATACATATATAAGGCTAATATAAAGCAATATAACAATATAAATATTCAGAGTAATATTAGTAATCAAAACTTAAAAAGAATAATCTAAAATTAATTTTAATGTAAGATGTATATACATTAAAATTCAAATCAAAAAATGTTTATATGAATTCAAGGAGTGGTAGAGAACTTGTTAATTACTGAAAAGTGTTAGAAGCATATTTGAAGTTGATAATAATACAGGTTATATGTATATACCTATAATTTCGAGTTGTTTTGTATTGAATATTACTGAAAGATTTTGAATTTGTACAAAATGCATCTTAGTTTTTTACCGGTTATTCTACCTGTGGGTTCCATTTTGAATGTTTTTCAAGTATAATTTCAAGGTATTTGATTTTTTCTGCTGAAAGTATGGTGAAGTTATCATCCAGTGTAATTTGATTGAAATGCAAAATACCTGTTTTGTTGCTGCAAAAAGTAGGTAAACGGTTTTTTCAGGTTTATCGAAAGCAGTCAGTTATTTTTAATTTTTTCTTCAGTTTTTGCCACGTTTTGCCTGCGAAACTTATTATTTTACAATCTCCTTTTGTCCTTCCAAGACTTCTAGGAGAACTGAGTGATCGACAATGTCGAAGGCTTTTGCCAAGTTGATAATACGTCCTATTGTTGGTTTCTTTGTATCAATTTTGCATAGTAAATTTTTGTTGTTAATGCCCTAATAACTTCTTTTGTCGATTTTCCTTCTCTAAAACCATATTACCTCATAAACCATATTGTTTTGATCATGGTTAATTTCAGCTTATTTCCAGTGGGGCCGCAATGAGCAGTCCATTGAGTCCGTCGTGGCAAACTTTTTCATGAAAAATTTCTTACAACGGGCCTTAGAACAAGCAGTCATGTAACCATATTTTTCACTACGTTATGTTGACACGTTCGTGATATGTCACGGTCGAGAAAAATGGACTACCGAACTAGTCAGGTTTATTTCCTGACGGTAAAGTTTGATACAGGCAAATTATGGAATAGTTGTAGCTGTATTATGTAAAAGGTGATCGTTATGAACATTCGAACAATTACCTTGAATAGGAAGTCGGAAGGCAAGAAAGTTATATGAGGAATTTAAAAAAATTGGAATTCGAAAAGCGGAAATAAGAATTCTTAAGGCGGAAATAGGTTGTGCGAGAAGGGGAAAAAGATAAGGGGTTTTTGGGTTCGACAATACGAATTGGGAATATACCAAAGAGGATTTAACCTTCATTCCAAAACCAATTTCTCTTCTACCTGTTCAACAACATAACAGTATATAGGTATGAATTAATCTTTCCATGTATTCAAAATTTTTACTTTTATATACATTGTATTTTACGTTAGTAACTGAAAATTCACTAACGATAGTTATCTTTCAAACTCTTATATATCCTCCCTACTATCGTTAATTTTATAGGTTCAACTTTATATCTGTATAATTTATCTGTGCCCTACCAAATTCTAGAAATTGTATTGTTACTGTTATAATAATAATAATTATTATCATCATTATTATTTTGTTTCGCCGTAGTGTGCGCTGGTCAGGCCCTATCCTCCGAAGCCCCTAGAGAGAAGAGAAGATCAAATCTTGATATTTTATCCGTTTTTTCTCCTCTTTTCGGACGATATTCGTCTCGCCAGGAGCTGAAAACTCCACGACAAATATCGTTTTGCTCTGGTGGTAGAGAAGGACTACATCAGGCTTATTAGCTTCTATGAGCCTGAGGGTGGGGAACGAATAGTTCCAATAAATTCGGCACTTCTTGTTTCCCACAACGGATTCAATATCCACCGGAACGTAGGGCAACACCGGTGTCTCGTAAATACTATAAGAGTGCCGTAGATGGTAATATACTACCCTAAGGGCCGCATTATGTCGATGGATATAAGCCGAGACCGTATATGCTAGACATGCTGATAGCAAGTGCATTAGAGTCTCGGGCTCCACGCGGCAGGCCCTGCACCTTGTGTCAGGAACATCTAAACCCATCATGCGACTGCGGTAGACTATGGATATGGCTTATAGGCGTTGAAGACACCATCCTGGAAAGCCATGATGAACCGGTCAGTTTCCGACTTCAGCCCACTAGATCTGAGGAAAGCGAAAGTCAGGCGCTTTGATAAGCCAAGGTCTTCAATGTTATTGAAGAAGACCCCACGCATTGGCTTATCCTTGTATTTCCGCAGAAGTGAGGTGATCTCTGCGGCTTTTATCTGAGCTTTTTGCTGAACGGATTCCAACTCGGATAGAGTTGTAGTAACCTCGTTCAGTGCCGAAAACTAAACCGAGTTCATCAGCTGCTCGAGCAGCTATATGAATAAATGATTGAATAAAGTTATTATAATTATGATTATTTTCATTATATTCAATGTGAGGAAATACTTGGTTAACGGCTTGTTCAAAGCCATTACATCAGAGATGTGATGAATTAGGTGCGGGTTTGATTGCAGATCAACTCAAATTTCAATACTTTAAATGTTACTGCGATATTTAGTGACAAGCTGATATTTGGAAAGGTTAATTACAAATAGTGTAATTCCACAAAAAATTTGATATTCTTGTATGAAGAAAACCAATTCGTCAGAAGGGTTTATCAACAGACGTAGGAGTGATAACATACTCCCAATGTTCAATCTCTACTCTGTCAAGAATTTCCTCCAAATTATCCTGCTTCCTTCGTTGACAGCCGTCGAGATCCTTAAATATTATTATAGGAAAAGTTTTCCTCTTCCTGACAGATGCTGGCTAATCCCGGTCGTTCTCCTGATATACAAGTATTGTTATATTCAAGACTATGCATGTATTTCGGCATTATTCCAAACGGATCAATAAAGGATCGCAAAGTTTTGAATTCGTTTATAGCGAATGCTCTCAACAACTGTGTTTTATTAAATCCGACTCGAAAGTTTTATATAGAATTGATTCCGGAAAACACTTCCATCTGGGTAAGAGAGAGTTATTATATTTTGCTTGAGGTTTTACGTCGATGAGCGAAATGGCAAATTGATTTATACATTCAATTTGACAAGTTGTAACAAGTTTCAGCTTTGGATATTTTAACTTCAACGTGAAATTGTTTTTAATCATCAAGGAAAAATTTTGAAGAGAAATCCCAACGCTTATGAGTTGAATAATCACATGAAAAAACCTAAGGACCAGACATCCAATATATTTTTACTCATTTCAATCGAGAATGACATTAAAAATCCAACAATTTTTCACTTGTCAATATTAACCGAATTAAATCATGTTTATTGCAATTTTTATGTTTTGATCTAGAATGCCAGAGATCGTGTACATCCCTTCATTCTTGATGAAGTAACATGGGAATAATTGCTTGAAAGTCGTAAATTATTTCATTAAGGTTATACGTTTTCAAAATTGCCTCCTCCTTGATCACGGCAAAGTTCAACTTTTTCAATTGTTGAGTACATCACATTGATTAGCTTTTCCTCAATGATGTTCTGGAATGCCACCCTTACTTTATGCTCTAGTTGTTCACCAGTAGCTGATGTTGTATTGTAAATCTGATTTTGAATTGTTCTCCAGAGAAAAAAATGTAGCGGAGTGATCTTATGAAAAAGGAATAATACATTTATGTAAAAATGTGATTACTCACTTCCACCGCTTATAGCCAATGGTTTAAAATTCGGGCCATTGAAGAAGTCCACAAGAAGCCCCGAGTCTGGTTGAGATACGTAGACGACACCTTCATAATATGGAACCATGGGATTGCAGAAGTAGATATTTTCCTGAAGCACATCAACAAAGTAAGTCCTTCTATCACTTTCACAATGGAGAAGGAAGTCCACAGCGAATTGCCTTTCTTATTCATATTGGTGAAGAGGGAAAACATCTGTGTATCGAAAACTTATTAGCTCAGGACAGTATCTGAACCAAAAAAAAACAACCACAATCAATCGACTGAGAGAGGAATCTTCAAAACTCTACTAGACCGTGATTTCGGGCTCTGTAATACAAAGAAAGGTTTCGAAAACGAACTAGGCATCATCAAAAATGATCTTCAACGGAATGGTTACTCCAGAGTGAAGGTTGCACAGGCTTTAGCTACAAGACAGCAAGAGCTCCACAAGGAAGAGAAGCCGCCACAACCAGAACTTGTACGTCCGTTCGTCAGAGGATTATCAGAGAGGATAAGAAGGATTGGGTCCAAGTATAACATCAGAACCTGCTTCAGATCTGGGAATACTATCTGTAGCAGCCTCACAAAAACCAGACCACCAAACGCAGACTGCGATTCCAAGAATTGCATTTACCGAATACCTTGCGAGTGCGGAGAATCATACATTGGTAATTAAGAGGCCATTGAAAGTTCGTATTGCTGAGCACAAGAAACACACACAAAACATCAAGTGGGCTCAAGCTGAAATAATGCACAAAGAGAAACACTGGTTTAGGAAAATATCAAAGAAACCGCGTATATGTTATCCAACAATGCATGTAGTCAAGCTAGCGTAGAGACACGTAACATATGCAAACCTCTAATCAAGCGAAAAACGACCAATTCTCGCCAAACGGTTATCTCCCGCTAAAACCACTGAAGCGGAGAGAGAAAAGAGGGGATAGGTGGAAGCATTCGGATGACCTATAAATAGTCAGATTTCTCATTTCGATTGTGGATACAAACAATCGAAACGTCGTGACGTAACTTTGTTTGGCATCTTTTGATTTTTCATATTTTGTTAATAATATTTTTTAATTTCCAGCTTTTTATTAACATTTGAACTTTTATTTGTTTGGTTGTTGCTTGTATCTTATTTTTTTGTAATTTCAGTTCATTGTTCAATGAAATAGTTATTTTCGGTTAATCTTTTCAATTTTTTTGTTTGGATTTCAAATCAATTTATATTATATTAGGCAATGGAAGTCCGAATTGAGGAAATAGGGCTTGCCGTATACGTATTATTCCTTATTAGGTATGATCCTTTCTTGGAGTTATTTAGAAAAATATAGAAATTGAAGTGAAATTGTGTGACATCAAATTATTCGAAAGGAAATGATCTTTCGCAAAAAGCTGACAAGCTGACACGATCCATGGCATTTTAGATGAAAAAGTAAAATTTGGAATGAAAATGATTTTATTTGTCAAATATTGACTAGTGAAATATTGTTGGATGTGAAAATATATGCCCCATTTAAAAATCTAAAGTTGGGATAGTTTTCCGTCAAACCGGAAGTACGGCAAAGCAAGTAAATATGTCAAAGAATTAAATTAAAGTATTATACACAACCTTCTATCTCCAATAATAAAAAAGTTATAGGGGTGAGCCACCTTAGAGAATCACCCGGGATATAGAAACGCACGAATCAATGAAATCATGATGAATGAAATGGTAGCTTGATTAGATGCTTTGCATTTCAGCCTTTTTTTTGTGACAACGCCATTTTAACAATATACTGAACGGGCATTTATATAATAAGTTGTGAAAAATTCTCTAGTTTACATATTTATGATTAATGCAATCATCAATCGTGATCACTTCTGAGGGAATCTTTGCTGCGGAACTACAAACATTAAGCATTATCTCATTTGCAGACAAACAAATGAATGAACTACTAATACAGATATCGTCATTGAAACAAAAATAAATATACACAGTTTAAAGCATCTCATTCATCTTCTCACTGTTGAAACTAACTCATAACGTGAAAGAAGTGGCTTATGCAGTATTGACAAAATGGTTTAGACTTTCGCGGCTGAGGTTTTCAGTGTCACTGTTTTTCGAGTTTGAAAGCCGTGGATTTTTGGAATTTCTTCCTGACGTTTCGCTGGCGCAAGTGGCTAGCGTCTTCAGAGATTTAACTATCTTGGCTTGCCGTCCGATGACAAACTTTTTGGCTTCGTAAAGCGTATTTATGCCTTGC
>WOGN01000849.1:0-21832 GCA_015342105.1 Leptinotarsa texana | reverse complement strand
CGAATGTAGTTTTTCTCGGGACAAGATTATTAATTTCCATAATTACCACATATGGGCTGATGAAAACCCTCACGCTATTGTCGAAACTAACCATCAAGAACAGTTTTCTTTTAACGTGTGGCTCGGAGTTATTGGGGATGATTTAATTGGGCCTCATTTTGTATCTCTTCGATTGAATAGTAGAAATTTTTAAGAGAAGTGCATCCAGTACTGCTGGAGGAAGATCCGTTGGGCGTCAGAAGGTATATGTTTTTTATGCATTTTAGTCAAGTAGCACGTCAGCATTCAACTGAAGCATATGCAAATCAGTGGATAGGTCGAGGAGGACCACTCGATCGAGGACCCGCTCGATCCACGGATCTCAATCCTCTGGATTTCTCTATTTGGGGCCATTTACAGCATTTGATTTATCGTACTCCTGTTCGCGATGTAGATGACTTAAGAAACCCCATCATCGATGCGTGCAGCGTAATCAGAGAAACTCCAGGAATATTTGAGCGCATACGTGGCTCAATGTGCCGACGTCTGAAGCTAGACATATTGAACATTTATTATGATTTCTACATCTTGTGTGTTCCACACACATTGTGGTTTTCGCATTTATGACGATGTATCGTTCGCAGTTAGCATTTATGACGATGTAGTTGTTCGTGAAATAATTTTTTACTGCGAATTGGTTTATTATGGGCAAAAAACCCAAGAAACATTTTTTGTTTAGAATGAAACAGGCTATCGGAAATAAATTTTTAAATGGACAAATGATAACATGAATAACAAATGATAAGACAAAAAGTTACATTGGAAATAAATTTTAGGGGTTGACTTTTCCACCTCATAGAACCATGGGGTAAACCAAATAAATTACTGTCTAAGTGTCTTTTTGGTAGTACAACACGTCAGGTCAATTTCAATATTGTAACTTTTTCAGTGCTTGTGAAAAAATTGTTATACAAATTTTATGTACCCCCTTTAAGGGGCTGTATCTTAACAAGATATGCTCCAATAAGTTTCTTTATATGAAAGATCCTATCTTTTTTTCGATGAGGAATCACCTCCTTAAATGTTTTACACTTATTCAGTTACACCCTGTATTCCTTTGTGCATCGATATGACTATTTTATCTAAAATATTGTATTTATTGTTCTATTATCGGGTGACAAACCTATACCTATATTGTCTGAGTGACAGGTGGTTTAGGTATGACTACATATATGAAACTATATATTTAGTGTTGTTTTATGACTTGTCAATGAACTTTATGTTCCTCAAGATGAATAAATGGATTCAATTTCACAAAACATAAATTCGATTCAATAAAAGTCTGCATAATCAGAATAACCGAACGACAACCAAATACGTCAAGACCTTTCAGCGAAGAAGAGACAAATGCGTTGGCACAAACATTAACACTGACGTCATAATGGATGTGTTGTTGAATGCTTTCTTAATTGGCTCCTATTATTCCGTGCTGATCTAGTTTAACATGAACTAAATTAATGCGGCATAATTATTCGGAATGGTTCCAGCAAAGTATTCATGAACCCCGTTCGTGTCATTTGCCAGTTTGAAGTGGAGGGATGATTCATTTTCTAAGGGGCGAAGAGTTTACTGGAGGAACATTCTAAAAAATAAGGTGTGTCACGGGTCTTACTGCAACGGACATTCTTTTGTGATGTATAATTTCGATAGAGAAATACCATAAATGGTTACGTGAAAATTCCCTTTTGAATGTACTTTGTCTCTTTGTGATGGTTTGATCAAATTATAACAAAAAATTACAAGCGGTGATTCCAGAATATCCTTTTCTCAATCATGAATAGAAGCTTTTTTATGGGCAAAATTTAATGCCGTTATGATCTTCAGCGGTGGTGAGTTTTATTCGTTTCTTTGTAACTATTGAGAAACATTAATTATGTGACCGTTTCTTATTGTGTAAGTATAGCCAAAATAACCCATAACTCACACCTTCGAACCAATAACCAGATTCATAACTCAGTACTTCAAGGCCATTCAAAGATGAGCATATCTTACAGCAAATTATTCATAACGTATATCGTTTTGTACCCCAGATCTGGTAATGTATTTTGAAATATTTTACTGAAATACTGAAAATTATATGGTTAGAGCATTATAAACTGTGTAACTCATTCAATCAAATATTCCTGGCAAACAGAGATAAGGTATATCTATGATAATGATCTTTTGTTGCAATTTGTTATTATTGATTCGTTCCATACTTACTCGGTAACCAATTTTAACTTCCTCGTTAGGAATAAAATAGAGAGCATGAACGTCATATGCCGACTAAGGAACGACTTTTCAATTACCCCCATTTTGAGGTTAATGTGAATTTAATGTACTCTTGTTTATTTTACGTCATGGAAATATACGATATCATAGAGAAAAATATCGGATATATTTCTATAGAACACAAATAATAATAGATTACGTTCTGGTACAGTGTGACTTGTGACATATGCCTACCTGTGTCGCAAAGAAAGTGAAATGAAAAAATATTTCTGGGAAAATTCATAAAATATATATTGAAATCGATGTATTCCATTTTGAGTTGTTTGAACTTTAGTTACCACAGGTGAAAGAGTATCACAAATCACGGTGATCATACTAACTAGTGAGCAGTAATCGAGAGTCAAATATACCACTCACATAATTTGAAAAAAATCACAATAAATCATCCAAAAAAGTCGTTAAGCTTATGTTATTTTTGATATCTGTTCCAGTTCCACAACGAATGTTTCTTGAAAAAACTAAATAGGAAAAAGTTATTTTCGTATAATTCAATGTTCCTTTGAAAGTCGTTGTTTCGAAAGGATTTTTCTATTCGTGGCATTTTATTTATTTTGTGGAGAAGTAGAAAGCCAAACATTTTTTCCTAAATAAACAACAAACATTATAACCCACCTTAGAAAAACGGGGTTAGATATTTAAACAAATCGCACAAACATGATAATACAGTTAACATGGGGGTAATGAATAAACAATGGTCACTTGAAAAACCCTATATGGACTTTCGTATTTCAAAATTATTTTATAAACAGTAAGTATATGCATCAAGACTTTCTGAATTGTCCCTCACAGCTATTTCAAAATTAGTTCGAAACTCAAATTTTGTGCTTTTCTTCAGAACACACTTTAAATCGTGCGATATACGATATGAATATTATGTTATAAAGTTATGAAATTATTTCCCCTTCATCAACAATTAGAAACAGCATAAGAAACTCCACCAAGGAAAAAGCCGGATACGAATATAATTAAGATAAGAAAAATAGGTAGGATATCAAATAAATCCCAAAGTAAAACAAGTTATTTCAGTAGGATTAAACCAGTTGAACATGTTCATTACTTCGCGAGCCTAAAAACTCGAACCGACTAAAACACGATCAATTAAGACTTGAAAGTAAGGCGACTATAATAATAAATTTTCGATTTAATCCGTCGCAAGGTAATAAATTCAGCTTTGGTAGAACTGTATCATCTTCAGAATGCTAATTAATTGTATTTCGTATAGATAGAAAATATTTATATGGTAATAAGTAATAAATATTGCCGAAACTTCCTTTAAATCATGATTTGAGCTTTAATTTTGATCACAGCGACTTGCCAAGAACATTTCTTATGAATTTATTACGGTGTGATTTGCTTGCGTTTATTGCTATTAAATTTCCAGGAAAAATGTTTGGAATTGAAAACATAAATCACAATGTCCGCATTGAAATAAGCACGATGTGTTTTCATTATTTTTGCTTTGACAAAACCAGTTTATTTTCGTTGCTGAAATTTCAGCATCGTATTTTCAAATAAGAAAAGTTCTATTGAAGATTAGTGTTCAATATTGCTTTTCACCAATGTTAAACAACAAGTTATTGATTACGGGGTGACACCAGTATCTACTTATTTCAATGAACTCGATAGTTGATTAGATTAAACACATAAAAAAAGTGATAAAGTCGTTGAGAATGTGACAAAATCATCATACGCTTTTTATGTGAAAGGTCAAGAATAGCTTTCCCAAGTTTTTCATCTATCTTTTTGGGTATTTCGCCTTTCACAATCTGGAAACAATGAAAATTGTATTGGAAAACGTTGAACAGGTATGGTAGAGGTTTTTGGGTAAATTCGAGGTAATTTTCACACAGAAAAATGTTCAATTTATCAGTAACTTGTCATATTAAATAATTCTGCTTTGAAAAAAAGCTGAGAAATTATATAGATACTTATCTTAATGTTTCAGAAGCTGAAATCTGCCCAGTCTTTATTTTTCAAACTTGCTCGACATATGTCAAAAGCGTTTGTAATGAGGAATATATCAGTGTAAGCTCAAAGAATCAGCGTCCATTAATTATAGCTGGAGACAAGTGTATCAACAACATTGACATATTTCACATTTCGAAACTCCAGTGACATCTATCGAAGAAGTTTGAAAAATGAATTAAACTGAAAAAAGGAGATTTTTTACCAATCCTGAAGCACTGAGTTTTGTTGATGTTGTGAAACGGACGGTTTGCTGAAAACTAATGATTGCTACCCGTCAGAACGTTTTCACCTTTTCTGTTGATTAACCATTTGGGAGATAGTAATAGATAAATCGCTCACACAGATGGTGAAAGATGTCCGTAACTCTAGGTTCATTAATATAAACAAGGAATAACATGAGGTCAAGAACTGATCCCTGGAGGAACCGACAGTGGAAGAAGTAGAGCGACATAAAAAAGCCATACAACAAAGCAAATTACTCGACGCGTAATATTACTCGAAAATATTCGAAAATTACAAAATGTACGCCACGATCAATTCAAAAAAAGTTCTCTAATCTTAATCAGCTTCAATTGCGAGCTAATTCCTACATATATTCAAATAACAAAGTTTCTATACTGATAAAAATAGTAAATACTTATATACAAAAGAATGTTTTCAGAAAAAGAATGAATCAGAGAAAATTCAAATACATGTGAGATGATTAAAATTTCTGATTAGACCATATTTTTTTTTATGATGATAGAGAAAAAGAAAACAAAACATCTTTTTGAATGTAGGCTTTCATAGCCGGCGTCAACGTTTTGGTTGGTTTCCGAATTTTTTCGTGACCTTCTTTGGTTACAATATCCACCCGTTTCAACTGCAACTGTGGCAGTCATCTTCAGTGGTGTGGTCGGAGAACTCTTCTTTACGTATAAACTGAAATGTTATTACGTAAAGAAGAGTACTTCGACCTCGCCACTGAAGATGACTGCCGTATCTGCTGTTGCAGTTGCATGGCAACACCCGAAAAAAAACCAAAACAAAAAATATTTTTTCCAAAAGTAGATCTTTTCTGCAAATGTTGGAGATTAGTTATTATGATTTTTTCCCCTATTACATAATTACAGGTTACATGAGAATAAATAAATTAATAATTACCGCGCGACGTTCAATTACAGGATGATAACATACTGAAACATTTCGTTTAGGTTATCCGAACAGTCGTAGCCAGCCATTCAAATTTAATTGTTATATAAAATGAAGAGTCGGCGAATAATTATCACAATCACAACAAAAGATGTTTTTTTCTGGTCAAAAATTTATATATAAGGCTGACTTGAAAATACCATTTTCTAAGAAAATGTTGACTTAAAACGATCGTGATAAACTCTGCTAAATTACGATATGAGTTCCGGTCTGTTGAAAATACCTCGGAAAATAATATTCAAAATATTCTGTGGACAATCATTCTTACTTAACTAGTGTCATCTAGCATCGAACACTTTGATCAAATCGCAGATTAAATATTGATATATTTCTGATGAGCTACCAGTTATTTCTGAAACTACTATGAACTGAGCATTAAGGCCAAACAAAAAAAACTTGCAATTTAAATTTTTTAGTCGAAATATCTCAGAAACTGTTGTTGATATTTTTGATGTGGAAGTAACCTTTCCATTGCATCTTAATTTGACAACTTATTTCAATGCTGCAAGTAGAAAATTACCACAAAACAGTTCAAACGGCTAGTCACAATTTTTTTTATTTTGATACAGTTACAGTGACTCTGACACGTGCGGCGAGTGGGGATGCATGAAAGAACAGATAACGCTTTCCTAAATAGTAATACATTAACGGCATTAAAATGGTAACCTGACCAATAACGACGTATTATATACATATTTCATACGCTGTAAACCTGAAATCGACAAATACGATATCTACTTAGTTACTATTCATTATTGATTCGTCCTAAACTGTTTCAACGTATTATTATGATATGAATATTCCCTTAATGCATGTCCATCAGAGTCAATTACTTATTCCATGAATTAGTTAATGACGAAAATATATTAGGTACCATCAAAGTTGTAGTTCAGAGAATCCATTATTATTCCGAATATAAAAGAATAATAACAAGTTGAAATGGACTCAATATGTAATTAATGAAATTGAATGAAAGTTGTTTCAACGAAAAAATTGGTCGTGCCAGAGTTAAAAAAAATCGACTGTCTCCAGAAAGGATATTTTCAGGGAGATTCAACCAAAATTATTCTTTTCGAGAGGTTGAAATCATATCTATCACGTCGTTATTGTGAACTGGCATCAATGTCCACGGCAACAATAGAGGCAAACGATGGCTGAGGGGAGAATTATACATTTCGATGACACTTTGTTTTTTTTGGTAGATTAAGTAGTCATGAATGATATAAGGTATGAGTGGAAGTGATAGGGAAGAAGAAATAATTATTGAGTCCTTATATTGTTTACTAGTGATCGACTGTTTGGAACCTTTGGTGTAGTAATGAATATTACTGGAGTTCTATCCCAACACCAAACCGATATTTTCAAAACCTCGACACATGTTTCAATCACCGAGTGATCATCTTGAAGAGGAAGATCAAACTGTTAAAAATAACGTAAAATATGCGTTAGTCAGTTGATGTTTAAAATATCATTGAAATAAAGGGATTTTGAAGTGAAAGTTCAGTGTATCTTTTCTTCTGGAAGTTCACAGTATGAACGGTTCACACGGTTTTGAAGAAAGGCAAATGAGCAAAGGTCAATCTAAGAGACGAATATGTCAAAAACTTTGTTGAGGATATCATTCTGGTATTTTGATGTGCAGTAGTGAATGATTCCATAAACATCTATTGAATCACTTCTTAAGGAAGTCCGGTGACATCGTCATCTACTTTGTAGATGTAGATGACAAAGAGCTATGTTACCGGAGTAGTACATGAAGCTAGTCACCTACTAGGAACCTGCAGGGAACACACGAAGCTGAAACATAGTAATAGTAATAGTAATGTCCACCGATCAGCACGCATTTTCGCGAAATTGCTACACAAATTCATTCTGATGCCGCGTCACGTCTTGGGAATGCAACAAATTATTATGGTTCATTTTGATTATTTAAGCCAAACGGTCATCTCCCACTAAACCGGTGAAGCGGGAAAAGGAATGCGGAGATAAGTGAAAGTCTTGACGATTGTGGAGACTAACAATTGAAACATCATGAGGCAACTTGGCTTGGAATCTCTTAACTTCTTATTTTTTAGTTTTATTTTTTGTTCAGTTGTTCTATTCTTACTTGTATTTTATTTCACTATTTCACTTCAGTGCTTTTTGCTTAATATAATGGTTATTTTCAGCTATTATTTTTTTATAAGTTCTTTCAGGGATTTCCCATCAATTTTATAAAATTTCAGACAATGGAAGTTCGAACTTATGAAATTCAGAATAATATATACTGCTAGATTCAACGCCATACAAAAGTTGCATTACGAATACTGAATTATGCAACATGTTTTTATTGAAATTTTTTGTAGGATATCAAATCAATCTATAAACAGATATTACAAATTGCTGTGTTTTCATGGTTTCTTCCTACTATAAAAAATTCTTGACTAAATCGTTAAATACAACTGAAATGCATTCTAATGACCTACATAAGTCTTGATAAAATCCAAGGAAGAGTTTGGCAAAATTGACCATTAACTACATCATTCGAACTTCCATGTGGATCATTCAATGGGATGCATTTCAATCGAATTAAGATGCGACATCTTACAACTTATTGCGAAATATTAAATGTGTTCGTGAAACGACTAGTCCTACTCTCATCTTCCTCTAGAGAAATATATTATTGACCGATTACATACCGACAAGCTATTTTTAACAACGAAACCATTTCGGTTAGTAGCAAATTTATTTGGAATCCAAAAATCTTTCAAATAGAGTTTTCAGATGAATACAATACAATAATTGTCACGCCCCCACATTTTTCATAAGAAGCAAGTTGGCACAGCCATCCTAGTAAAGTTACTGACTAATGTCAAATGCTGTCATCAGTCATCTCCAGATGATACTGAGTTGGTTACCGAAACGCGCGCCGGAAAGAAAAACGCGTATTCTGGTGGAGAAATAGTGTTTTCAATAGATTCATTTCACGTCAGAGGTTCCAAGTTCTATTCATCAAGTTCAAATGTGAAAACTTTGTTATCAATAATATAAACTCACTTTTTATAAAAAAACTCCGTTAAAGAACGACCACCCTCAGAAGTCGAAACAAGTGCCAGCGAAGGACGAGGTATTATCCTTTAACGTGTGATTCCTAACACGGGTTAGACGATAGTGAAGCCTGCGGCTTGAAACATCGACTGAGTGAACAAAGCATCCACGTCGAACCGCTCGGCTACCGACCGACTAAAAGCTCCTGTGCAAGAAACATTTGGGTTGTTTGTCGACAGGTTAGAATTGATGTGTCCCCGTTGAAAAAACAATACTAGGCAGAGAGAATCAATTTCTGGCAATTAGCAATGTAATACTATATTTATGTTATTATGAGCAACGTACTGACCAATTGTCGTATATCTTTCGACAATTAGTCATGAAGATGTAACGAACAAAATATCTAGATAGAAACAATTACCATATCTCCTAAATTCTTCTATCGGTAATATACTTTTGCCAGGCCCTGTGTATAAAAAATTAGAATACAGCGATTGTCATTCAAGATAGAGAGTTAATTACTCACAGTTATAATTTCATTCTTGATTCCTGTGTTATGCAAATAACATGAGACCATGAAGTTGATATTGTGGAATTTGCTTTTCTTGTTAACATGTGACAAATTATACTTTATGATATCAAACAATTAAATCCACGCCATCACACAATTGGATTGGTACTATTATGTAAACCAGTTCTGGTGCTCGGAAATTCTGATTCTATATTTTTGATAATTATATAAAGTACATTAGGTTTTACATTGTTTACAAAGTTTTACATTGAAGCATTCCCAACTTCAAGTTGGAATAGCCTTTTATGAATTGTAGTGTATAAGTGATTACAAAAAATCTAACGGGCCTAAACCCTATGATCTAGTCGAATGAACCATCGGTGCTCAATCTTGTTGAAACAACAACTAACTTTTATTGAAATAGTCACTATATTCAAGAATGTTTGACAATCAATCAATGACATGAGAATGAATGAGAATCAACGACAGGAATGTCAATGGAAGATAGCAAAAACTGCGTTTATTTTCTCATTACAAGTAACAAATAGGGTCGTTCAGTCGAGTTTATATTTGTATATTTTTTTGTACATTTTAGTGATTTTCCAACATCCAGAAAACAATGAGAAATCCTAAAATAGATAACCTTCCCCACTATGAAATGCGAATTTGAAAATACGCGTTTGTCAAATGATTACACAAGTTGATACACAAATTATGAAAATTTAGTTATACAAAATTTGCCAAACTAAAATCTGATTCATTCTGAGTTAGAAGTTTTGTAAATGAGTGCTACTTTTCTGTTTTTTCATTAATACGTATAAATGCATTTATATTATTATCATAACTATGGAATACATGAAATGTATTTACACTGAAATGATCCTTGCAACAAAAACAAGATCATTTAATGAACTTTTTTCACACACGTATACACTGTGAACAATCCTAAAAGTTACATTTAAAGAGAATCGTATGAACTAATGGCGATTCCAGACGGATTCTATATTTTCGACAATATTTTTCGAATCACCTATCAACTTCATTTTTGGAATGATAAATTGTAATTAACCTATTCAAAACAATAAAAAATATCTGTCTAAAATCTGTTTTTCCGTTTACCAGCTGTCGCTGACAACCCTCAGAAGTCGAAACTGGTGCGAGATAAGGACTAACGAGGTCTTACCTTTTAACGTGTGATTCCTAACATCGTAATAACTACAGAATTAGTCTTGAAAGTGAAGAAATGGTACTTTTTTGGTCAGATTTCCTATATAATGTTTTGTATCGATTTCCACTGCATCAAATTTAAAGAAGGTATGAGAGTTGAGAAGAAAAATCGATGACTTTCCAAATAAAGTATCACCTAACCTCTAATTCGAATAAAGATTAAAGGGTTGGATCATACCCTGCCGTGGAGTGTATCTTTTCGTTGACCCCCCGTATATACAAGCAGATCGAAATCGAATTTGTAAAGCGAAATATCTTGAAGAAAAATCTATTTTTTGTAAAAGTAAGCAGTTTTTTGTGTATTTTTCTGGGGATTCCCACCTGCCACAGTCTGAAAAAAAAACAGAATAATAGAAAAATTATTATAGGGGCTAAAAGGGCAAACTTTCTAGTACATCCGTATGTTACTGCATAAATTCAAATTATTACTGACAAAGGAAAATGCAAAATGGGGAATGTTCCTCAATTTGGGTTATTACAGCCAATGCAAGTTTGAACAAAGTAAAGTTGAGTTTAATTCATTCACTTCGAAAAGTATTCAAATTGATGTTTCAAATGTTGGGTCTTAATTTTTAAAGGGATTTGCCTCTAATTGAATATTGGGAACAGCGCCCATATCAAGTTGAAATAATTTATACGTACCTAGATATTCTATTTTAAAAAAGGAATATTATCTTTATAAATCAACAATTAAGGCAAAATATAAATTATAGTTCAATACCACCTCCACAAGCCACATAGACAACAGTTGTTTTGTTTTTCATTTATATAGAGGAAGAAGGTTAGGTGCACAAAATGTCATACGTCACAGAATGTCTCGGAACTCGAAACATAAGTAAACATAACAGCACGCCTCTGAAATATGTCATCTTTGTTTGTCTCATACAGGAACAGATTCATTGTCCTTTATTAGCTATAACCGATGTTGTCAAATGGTAAAATAGAAACGAATCCCTTTAAACGTTGAATGCATTATTTCATTGCTCATTTTAAGTATTTAAATAATTCTTTAAAGAAAAAGGTTGAAATGATAAGTTTAAAGTGCATTGTTTTAGAGCTCTTTTATGAAAACTACTTGATTTTCGTCAGGAAGAACATTCCCCATTATTGAATACAAGTTGCTGATGAATAGCGCATTTTCCTTTGCGAAAAAACTGGAAGTTTTGGAGTGTGGAAGATAAAACACCTTCTTTTATTCTGAAATGATATTCATAATATTGTTGATATCCGAGTTACCTACATCAGATTGTTGAGCTCGACATATTACCGAATATATCACGGAAAAAGTAAATACCCATTAGTCTCATAGACTTGAAAATGTGGAAAAATATAAGGGAAAAGCCACTTCTTTGTCACCAAGAACATAAAATGCTTTATAATCCTTTCATAATTCCATCCCATAATGCGTTCGTTCATTTCAGAAGGTTCCCTATCTGAAATTTCGCAAAAATCGGAACCTAAGTTCATTTCAGTTACTTCACGTAATCCCCGACTTTCGCGGCTCAGTTTATTTTTCACATGTTTTCGCCGGTGCTTCGCATCCGCTATTTTAATCGGACGACTGCCGCATTAAACACAAAAACGAATATTTAAATTATCCCACGCATTCCCGTGCAAATCCCAGTAAATTCATTTTATTCAATTATTATACTTTCAGCAAACATCACATCCCCGATATTAAAATTTAATTTCCTCTGTATATGTTGTTGTGGCTTGGAGCTCTTTTATTGGCAATGGAATGTAATATTTGGTAATTGATGGGGTAGATAGGAATGTATGACGTATACGGCGATAATGAAAAATTGAAGAGCCGGAATCGGATAACACGATGGGATGTGATAAGGTAAAAATGAAAATCGTGTTACGTGCCATTCTGAAAAATTGGGAAACGAATGTTAACGGCTATGGATTCACAGTGTTCCTAAAAATATTTTTAGCCTATAGCATTTGAAATCGATTGATCGACAATTGAATGAGTTGGCGAGAGCTGTATTCAAGAAATGAGATGAATTTAAAAAAAGGGTTTTCGGCTTTCTACTTCTTTATCATTAAACAAAAATATGAGAAACTTCCAAGTAATGGAAGCCAAAAATAACTGCAAAGAACCTTTTTAAAACTTAATTCATTCAACTACAAACTGGAAAAAACAATTTTGAAACTATTTTCACATGAATATTGAATTAAACGAAAGGAAAATATCCTTTCGTAACCACTACATGAACATTGAATTCAGTTAACATTCAGTATTTACTGTCAACATTTGCTGTGGAACTGAAACAGATATCATTCATAGAAATGCTACATATAAAATGATATAAAATGTCACTTACATGTCACTTACACTATTATTCAAAATAATGTACCTACTTTAAGTTTTGGGACGACACACTTGCCTTATCACATCAGCATCAGCTCTCAATTCTTTATAACATCAAGACTTTGTGTTAATGGAAGAGACAAATCTGAATAAGTATAATGATCTCATCCCGAAACTTTGAAGTTCACCATCTTCAGCTGGTAGTGTTCTATGTAAGTGATATTTTAAATCAATACTCTTTCACATTGTTTTCCGCTCCTATAGGCTATTCACGTTAAGAAGAGAATGACGTCATTTTTGGTAATTTTGTATATCCAACATAACAACGTTAAAATTCCTACTGAAATGCGTTCAACAGCAATCTGTTTAAAATCTGTTTTTCCGTTAATCAGCTGCAGCCCCCATACGAACGACAACTCTCAGAAGTTGAGAAACTTGTGCGAGCTAAATACTAACGAGGTCTTACCTTTTAACGTGTGATTCCTAACACGGATGAATGCAAATATCGATTATTCAAACGAAGTTTTTATGAAATTATTTATTATACACATGAACAAAGTGATCAAATCATTTTCAGAACGTGTAAAAAATTCAACCAAATGTATCCGGAATTAACACCAATGAACGAGAAGAAGTTTGTAAGGTTATAAAATAATTTCCTATGAATATGACTCAAAGTGTCCAGGGAACAACTGCACCAAAAATCAGTTATTTCTAGGTAAAAAGTAAGATTTTGTGAGCTAAAACATGTGAAAATACAGACAATAACAGAATAGGATGATTCAAAATAACAAAATTGTGAACAAAATATCACATTTTCACAATAAATGCTGAAAATGTTGTCCATTACATTCTAAACACTTCAAAATGTTTTTTGTACGCGACTTGTGGTTGCTTTTTCAATTACCTGGGGATCCAGATCTTCAATACTCCGCACTATTCGCCGTCGCAATTCTTTTTTGGTAGGCACTGGAGTACTGTATACCCTTTCTTTCAAAACACCCCATAAAAAAGTCAAGTGGCGTGAGATCGGGTGATCTCGGTGGCCAATCCCACGGCCCTGAACGCCTAAACCAACGATTGTCGAAGAGTTCGTCAAGTTTCCTGGAAACTTCCTAGGTGGAATGAGCTGGCGCTCCGTCCAGTTGAAACCACGAATTCCTATATTCCTCTGAAGACAAATTTTCAAAGAAAGAAAGTTTTTGGCTTTCTACTACTTCATCTTGGAAGATTTCCCCATTCTTCTTTTTTGTATCAAGATGGAGTAGTAGGAACACAAAAACATTCTTTCCCAAAAACCTAAATCTTTTTCTGCACTGCGAATGAAAGCTTCTGGATATGCATAAAAATATGCCAAAACGTTAACAGTATCGTCCTCATTTGAAGTAACAGGTTTTGGTAATGTTGAAGGCGCTTTTAACATGGAGCCATGGTTAAGGAAATTGTATTGTAATCTTACAAACTTCCTCTCGTTCATTGGTGTTAATTCAGGATACATTTGGTTTTCCACAAGTTCTGGCGATGATTTGCTCACACTGTCCGTGTATAATAAATAATTTCATAAGAACTTCGAACGATATAATAATCGGGGGCGGTTCTTCTGATAGAAACAAAATTTTTGTCACCCAAAACCAACAATTATATTGGTATCCCCATGAAGATTTCTATAAGCGCGTTTTGAAAACTAAAATTTTCATACCCATCCTAGTAGATGATCTTTGAATTCATATACACTTATTCATATACTTACGCTCATACTACCATTTCCTAATATTACTTTTACCTCAATTTTTGTCGTTTATCATTTGGTATTATGATAAATGAAGGACTTGTTATTATAATTTTTATCGTTAACTCGAAGAACTATTTCGTATTTTGACCAAGTTCAAAAATGTCACCACCAACTGTTCGCTACCAAAACAATATGAGATACGGCAGAGATAAAAAATGCCTATATAAAGCCGAAAATGTGATGGTTTAATCAAATACGTTCAAAATGTTGACCAAGATATTTCTGCTGGGCTGCTGCATAATCGGTGCATTTGGAAATGATCAAAATGCTACAGGTGAGCAAGCTTTTTCAGTTCTCTTAGTGTAATTATAATTTCGAAAAATGTTTTTTTGTACCAAATCATAATATTTTTAAATTACATGGGAATTTTCATGTAGTTTCACATTCGAAAATATTACTACATTCATAATATGTAAAATGTATGACTTTTCTCTGAATTACTCGTAGTCACTGGTTGAAAGAAATTCATGATATAATTTCCATTTTAGAACATCCGAAATGTTTCCGGACGTTCTAAAATGTTTTGGAATGATTCTGAACCACTCTGTCTGCAAGAAAAGAGTATTTCGTTTTCAGAAAATCTAAATTGGGAAAATAATTTTTCAAAAATTGGTAAAGAGAGAATGGTAAAGAGAGAGAATGAAAAATCAGTTCAATTTTTTGGTGGAATTCGATGTTCCTGATGGTAGGTAGTTGTTTCAGACACATTTTTCATTCTTTGTCATCTAAGATATAATTTTCTGTAAGTGATTTTTATTTATTTGCGGAAATTTTAATATTAGCATTCATCTTTTTTTCTTAGCAAGTCTTCTGTCTTCATGAAATTGTTTTTGAAATTTTTGGGTACAGATTGTACAAATTGAATCAAGCAGATTGTTTTTTAGTTTAGTTTAGTTCAGTAGATCAAATACGAAATATTAAAATCAACTAAAATCACTAACATCATAATAATATTCCAAGGAATTTAATCCTGTTTGTATTTTTCGTACAATATTTTCAAAATCTCTTAATGAGCAATGTGAATTATTGCATACTCACCGTTTTATTTCGTATCAAAAGTGTCAGTAGTAGAAAAATACACAAGAAGGAAAAAAGATGAAGATAAATATGAAAAAAAAATGATATGTCCGTAACAAACCAAAGTGCAGAATTGCCGTGAACAAACAGTAGGAACACGTCGAGAAAAATTTTCTCTTCAATCTGAATTTCATGAAAAATAATTTTGTCTAATGACATTTTTTGTTCACCATCAATTTGAAAACTGTTCTCATTTCCTAATAATCATCAATTAATATTGAAGAAATGGTTTGAGATATATTGTAATAATAATAATAAATTTTCTTTATTTATACTGGTGCGTTTATTTATACTGGTTGAGTGGAAGAGTAGCGTAAGCTAATTTCTTCGAAAGAGAAATGTGACAGAGTTTATTTGTGATATTTTCATTTGCAGATACGAGTACAAACATCTATGATATCAAATTGAGTGTTTCCAATTTTGCAACTATCGGTGGGAAGAATTACTATTTCCATGTTGTGTCTATGGTAAGATATTATTGACTCTAATAGTTATCATTGTTTGGAACATTTCATAACATATTTGATCAGATTTTCATTGGTCCCATTTCATAATTGTCCGTTTGGAGTTTTGCCAGCATCCTTCTTGAAAAAATAATAAAATACACTCAAGCTACCTACTGTGCTAGCGAAACATTTTGTGATTATATTTTTCAAATAAAGTTTGTGGAGATCAAATCGTGAGGTGTAGTTTTTGAAAAAAATATACTGGCAATAGCGGCACCAATAACGTCTTTTCATTTACTGCATATCGAAACGAATGATTTAACAGAAAAATTCAATGATATTGTCTATCGACGATAGATTCTTACAAAGAATGAATATTCCGAATTGAAATTCGAAAAAGCCACTTCTCTTAACGTCCATGCACAGTAATATATGATAAAATTCCGAATCAACTATGTTGGAGTATGATCTGAATTGCAACTCATATTCACCCAGTATAGATTTATGTGGATGCTATACGTTTTTGTGTTTTTGTTGGAGCGTTGATTTATTGCTATAGAATTGTTTGGCACATCAAATCCATGACATATTGAAACACCATTTCATCGCAAGATTTTCATTGGATCCTTCCAAAAAATGCAAACAACCGCTACACGTGTTTTGCTTTACGATAATTTCATCAAGCCTTTTTATACTTTCAAGTCAATCGACTATTCTATTCAGTTTAACTGTCCCTTATAATTTTGTATTTTCAGATCAAGGTCTACGTCAACTTTGTTCTTCCTCTACTATATGCAGTTTTCAGTTTGACCTACAGATATCAATTTTCCTGGCTTATTCCATAACGGGCATTGAATTTCATCAAACATATATTACTATAGGATTCCTCAAAATGTAATTTCTTGAAAAAGCTTATTGTCCGTTTGTGGGGACCCAAACTATATTCATAAAAATGAAAACTCTTTCAGGCTTGTTCTTATGACCTTATTGTATATTTTAGTGTCTATGTGGAAATTTGGTGGGTAGTTGAAAAAGTAGGTTTGATGTAATGTCTACATTAGATCATGAATGCAGAGCGAATATTTTTCAATGGTTGTAGCCTCCTAGATGTATTTGAATTTCACACAAGAAAAATCGTAGTGTATTTCCGTGGAAGTAGGACATTCATATGTAAAATAATCAGCCATATTCAAGAATGTACTCAAATGTTACACAGAGTAATTCATTCAAACATTCAAAATTGGAATACTTTCCAGTGAAACAGGAAATGCTACAAAATATACATATACAATATACAATAATACATTCAATTCCGCTTGCGGTACCATTGGAACTACCAAAGTCAAATTTCAACAGCATCTGAGACAATAAAATTATAGGGGCAAGTCTGAATCGGTTCACATAATTTATATATTATATAATAATATTGTGAGGGTTATTTCAAATATCTATCAAGACCCGATCACCTAGTTTTCCAAATGATAATATCCATTCCTATTTTGGTGTCCTAATGAATATTTGAGTCTGAGCAATAAATTCTTTATTTTTCAGATGTCACATCCGAAAGCAAGAGTGTTCTGTCAATCTCTAGGAAAATCTTTGGTCAGCATTAAGAACAAAGCGATAAACGATGAACTTTACGAAAACTTTGGATCCAAAGGTAATATTGAAAAAAAATCTTTCATTAGAATTATAGCTGATGAGAAACAAAGTAATTCTTAAAATTCTGAACAATGATCCACTTAAAATCGAAACCTTGTCATTTTTCACTTTTCCAGACTTGCGAAAGCATCTGAAAGTCAAGTGTCACGTAGCGATTCCACCAATTCCAGATATTTTTATTTTATTCAATGACCGTTCTCAAAAACGATTAGAGCGATATTAAATTTTTCATCTAAATCGAAGCTGTACTACATTTTCTTTGGTACGAGTCATTGAAGAATGTGCTTCTTTTAAAGAAATTGATTCGTGAAAAAAAACGTTGTTTCCTGAAATGTCATTATTTCAGCACATTCATTTGCATCATCGCACTAAGATAATTGATTTTCTTATGTCTGTGAAATCACGTCACGGATACGTTTTATTAAAATCTCACAAACCGACATTATCTTTCTCCTAATGATTATTTTAATGGGTTTGAGAAATGATTTACGGACAAGACTGACTTTGTCATAGACCAGTAGATACTTAATACTGATTATGGTTTCATCAATCGTTGATTCAAATAACTCCAAATAACTATTGAAAATACTGAGACGAAATGTTTTATAGATTTATATGGACTGTATGGAAATGGAATTGTCTAGCATTGCGCATTCCTTTGCTTCAGCTACTAATGTTTCTGATGCAAGAACGTGCGGGAATATTGGAAAAAATTCATTCGAAGGTAGTTCACGCTGAAAACAAAGAATTTGTAAAGGATGAATTTCTCAAGATTTAGTTGCTGTTTCCAAACAGTTTCTTCCATTCGACAACGTGAAACAATTTTTTCTCGGAACTGAAAAATGAGTGGTGATATTGATCAAAGTTTAACAATTGCGTATTTCTCCAATATTGAGGCGAATATTCATTGATTTTATTGGTTTTATTACAGTTTCTCATAAAGCATCTACTTTCTGGACTTCTGGCGAGAAGATTGGTGCTTTATGGTATTGGACATCCCTTGGAGTACCTTTCTCTTTCACCAGTTGGGCTCCTGGTGAACCTAACGATGCAGATGGAAGAGAACACTGTGTAGAGGCATCGTATAATCCAGATAAATACCATTTATTGTGGAACGATCTTAAATGTGACGCTGAAAGATTCGTTGTCTGTGAAGATTAATAAACTTGAATGCTATTGGTACAAACCAATTATTCACATATTCGTCGATAATAAATGAGGTATAACTTATTGGTTGTTTCAATTACCACCTAACCATGCTAAAAATACACTCAGCATGGTTTCAAGCTTACGGAATATATGCTCTGCTTGAAGTGATAGAGTTGAAAAAATATTTTTTTGCTGTATTCCAAAATTGTTATTCACAACACGAATAATTTCACTGCTATCAAAGGCATTCAATGTAACAACATTGCTTTTTACTGACCATATTGTATAGTTTTGATTCTTCGGCTGTTTTATCTTCTGAGCGAGTTTTAAACGAGTTATTACTTGCCAGTAAGAGATATAAGATGGTGTGTTGAAAGAGCTAATAGCATTATTATTGTGTATTATTTTAATCCCACCCATTCATTATCAACCAATCACTTCTTATGAAATATTTGGTCGAGTAATTAATGTAGGTTCCCACAAATTCACGAAAGTCAACATATTTTTACATTTTGAATAACAACATGCAATATATCATAAAGTTTGCTGTCCAGTGGTATAATCAATGACAAATATAATTCTGTTCAGTATTTTTAACTTATTTTCCTCAAAAAAAACTAACATACCTATGTCGTTGATAGTGGATTCCTGTCGACTCTCTAGTTCATTATTTTGCAACTATACAGGGTGTAACATAAGTACGTCAAAATATTCAAGTGACGTATTTCTGAGACAATTTAAAAAAAAGTCTATATGCACTTGTGTCCGAAAATGCTTCGTTTCGGAGATACGGGGTGTTGAAATTGAATTTTTTGTTCGCCTTTTGAAAGTAACTCTTGTAAAAAATGAGTTATTTTACATGAAATTTGGTACCCGGGGTTTTTTGACGTGAGAACTCATAATTTCGTATTAATTTTCATGTAACATCTAGAGGGCGATCTGTACGCTGTCATTTTTATTTCAAATAACCCTAACTTTTTTGACAGCAACTTTTGGTACTTTTCATAAAAAAAACTAATTCCCACACCTTTTCCAAGTAAAGAAATACACCTTCTCAACAACGCTGATGTTGATCGTTTTCGAGATATTCACAATTTCCTTTATCCATGCATATTACTTTATAGCCAAATTTGATTTCGAATATTTTTGTCACTCTCTGCTTGCAAATGAATTAATTAAATCGAGTAGGCTATGAAAGTTTGTTTATGAGAATAGAAGTTCGTTGTCACATTTTCAACTATCAATTAAGAAATTCACAGTTCGGAATTTATAAAGTGAAATTTTGGTACCATGCCCGACTTTACGAATGCTGCAGTGGCTGATATGGTTTTTGCATACGTCTTGGCTGATGAATATTCAAGCGAAGCCAGAAGCATCTATCAGAAAAGGTATCCCCAAAGCGTGACTCCTTGTGCAGCGAATCCATTTGCGAATCTTCTCCGGCGACTTTTTGAATCTGAAACACATTCTGCAGTAGAAAGGCCATGGACTACATGAACTGTAGAATTAGAGAAGGCGGTTCTCGAAAAAATTAGTGAACATCCAGGGACAAGTACAAGAAATGTACAAGTACAAGAAATTGTACATACAAGACATTTTAAATGTGAGTCACATGACAGTTTACAGAATTTTAAAGGAACAGTATTTATACCCTTATCGTATTCAGCGTGTCCAGGCATTTACGCTATGTGATTTCCAATCACGTATTGAATTTGCTCAATGGCTTCAACGAAAAGTCGAACAACATCCGCAAATGTTGTCGAAAATCCTCTTCACAGATGAGGCTAATTTTTCAAGAAATGGTATCATGAACTTCCATAACAACCAAATCTGGGTGGAAGACAACCCACATGCGAAAACGCAAACTCATTTCCAAGACAGATTCTTTTTTAAAGTATGGGTAGGCATAATTGGGGATTATTTAATTGGATTATGTTCGAAAGGAGATGCTCACCTACATTTTTTGGAACACAAGCTTCCCAACTTATGGAAGGCGTTCCCATTGGTCTCTGAAATCACTCTTGGTTTATGCACGACGAAGCTCCTGCTCATTTTAGTGTGATAGCAAGACATATTTCAGACGTAGCATATCCCCAACGATGGATATGAAGAGGAGGCACTGAGCATTGGCCGCCGAGGTCACCGGACTTCAATCCCGTCAATTTTTTTTGGGAATACCTAAAATCACGAGTTCATGCTAGCTTCATTGGAAACGAGGATATGTTGAGGGATCGCATCATAGCTTGCTGCGAAACGATAAGAAACACTCCGGGCATTTTTCTACGAGTGCAGAATTCTTTGATGAGGAGAGCAGTAGCGTGTATTACTGTTTGGAATGCTTACTTTGAACAGTTGTTGTAATAGTTATTTCGTTCAATTTTTATATGTTTATTTTTCTAATAAATAACAATAATTTTCCGAATTGATTTTTTACAAACTCCGAAATGTAGTACATTCTAACTGAATAATCAAACTTAACAATTTTTTTAAAATTTGGATTGAACAAGCAGTTCGATAGTTCTCAGATTAGAAGTCTGTACGGGTATACTGTGTATAAAGTTTGATGAAAATAACTGAAATACTTCACTTGAATATTTTAACGTACTTATGTTACACCTTGTATATTCATCGATCTGTCTATGATATTGAATATAATATAATGCCCGACCCACTGTTTCTCATGAAGTTTTTTCACCATCGTCTTGAATTTCATCCTACAATATTGAAGAAGGATTCTTTTTTCTGATCAGCCCCAAATAATTTTTAGGGCGTTTATTACACAATCATTCATTCTCATATTCTTAAAGAGATAGCAATGTGTGGCTCTTCTGATATAAATAGAATTTATGTTACCTACAAAATAATCAACGAAGATATTGAGATACCTATGAAGAGTTCTATGGTCATATTGTCATACATATTCTACTAAATAATCATTTTCCTTGCTAAACATACATATTCATCTTCTTACGTTGATACATTCACGTCCAAAAATGATTTTTATAGTTTATATATGATTTTTTTTAAAACACTCAATATTTTTTCATTCACCAAACCATCTATATTATTGACTATATTTCATATTCATTTTCTATAAGTGAATATGAATTAGACTAAGTTCGAAAGCAAATTTCGTAGATGAACTTTGCCTTTTC
>WOGN01000847.1:0-21840 GCA_015342105.1 Leptinotarsa texana | reverse complement strand
TTTCAAAAGAAAAAATGCAACGTGTTTTGGAAGTTCATTCAATCTGGTGGTCAGCAATTTGAGTGATTCCCGTTTTTCTCGAAGATGTTCTGAAAGTGAATCTTTAGAGAGAGGAGCACCCAGAAGTCTCCATTTAGACTTTTCCAAAATTCTAATGCCAGGAGCCAATTTCAAAATGGATTCGAAAATATTATCGGAGTTGAAAGAGTAATCAACTCGCATTTTTCAAAATTTAGTTCAAGTCCAAGATGTTTTTCTAAATCCTTTGAAACAATGTTTTCATCGCCAGCGATTGAGCCATCGTCTAAATACCAACAATTACATTCGGATGATAAGGTTCTAGTGAGTTCGTTGATGGTCAGACAAAAAAGAGCAGGTCCTGAAGGATCACCTTGTTGAACACCTCTCTCAGACAGAATCAGATGTTCATCAAAACTCAAATAGGAAGCTGATTTATTATTATTATTATTATGTAGCACATTAAATTGCTGCGCAAATAATTCGATTCACTCGGTCAACACTAAACTATAATATTCTGAAATCTTACTTACAAGAGAGAGCATAAGTGCATCAGGGAATATGTGAGATAGATTAGGTCTACTAGAAGTAAATTAGAATTGAATACTATAGTGAAAGTTTTTTCGAAAATTTTTTTTGTTTCGTGTAATTCAATGTTTATATGAAAATAATTGTTTCGAAAAGGTTTTTTCTTCCAGTTTGTGTCTGAAAGTTACTCATTTGCATGATTTTGAAATCAATTGTTTTTTCCCCGCATGTTTTTCATTTTAAATTTTTGTTTTTTGAAATATAAGAAATTTACCTTGATTGACGTGTTCTGTCAATATATAAAACTTATCACGAAACAAACAATCAACAAATTCAAGTCATGTATAACTTCTTGAATATTGGATATAAAAAAATTGAACTTTATAATAATGCATTTTTACGACTTTGTATTCCATTAGGTTCGTTAAAATTGTATGAATTTACTAAAATATAGTTTCATTCTTTGTCGAGTTTTATGTAGTCTTTTTTCAGAAACTACATAAGTTGTTTTTTACCAATCCAAAGCGAATAAAATAACTTTTAAATTTCATCAACGATTTATTTTACAAATGGCAGTGTTTATTGAAAACAAATGAGGCAGCTTATAAAAATAATATGAACTGGGATTTGTCATTGTGTATGGCTGACTAGAGGATTAATCCAGGAAGTTTTTAGAGGAATGTCACAATGGAGATTTTTCTTGCCTATAGTCACTGCGATCTCGAAAGCAAATACAAATTATTTTACGAATATATAGCACCATAAATCATTAAATTAAAAAAATATTCTCTTCTGAAGATATGTCTTCAATATATCCAACAGGTAACGGTTAAGTTAAAATTTATAAAACGTGATAAACATTAGTGTACGCTTTCCCACTAATCGTAGCAATTCTTTTTTTGTTTTGGTAGAGTTACATACATAAAACTTAATGCTAAGAACTATACAAAAATCTTTACATGTTTTATTGTGTTACACAAACATGGCACGGCAGTATTAAGAAGTTACAAAGCTCACTATACATTTTGACGTGCTGATCATCGAATTCTATTTATTATCACGAGAGATGATCGAGGAACGCTAGTTGGATTGAATGAACACATCATTTGAATCGACCTCTCGTTTGCATGTATTTCTTTCGAATAAAAAATAACTGATTGAATGTAAACAACAAGTCGATATATATATTTGTGTTTGATGACATTTCATTAGAAAGATGTACCCTAAAATGACAATTTTTACGTATTCCTGATGCAAACTTGGCATCTACTAATTCTATCTCTAACATTGCCAGCTTTGAGTGTTTGTTTCTGGGGTTTCAGGAACTGTTGTTGGGCGTCGATGGTTGCTAACCAGAAGCTCATCGTGTTGGCGAAGAATTGACAAGAACCTTGAGCGCCATTACATTCAATGAATGGAGAAGCCCTGAAATCTTCAAGACAAGAGCCAGAACTAGAAAGTGATTGACCGCCTCCTTCAGCTCCTGCGGCAGTGTGCTGAAAATATAATATACCATTAACTCATTTATTTACTACTTGGCAACTGCTCGCACGCTGCCAAGATTAGGTGATGAAGTGATAGAGACATCGCAGTGCAACTATATAAAACTCTAGTGATTTCTAAAATTGGCTACGGTTGTACCATATACGGTGCAGCTCGTTCTTCTCTCAGAGTGTTAGATTCAATCCATTGTACTGGATTGCGACTGGCCTTGGGGGCCTACCGGACTAGTTCGCTTAAATCATTGTGTTGTGAAACAAGGATACCGCCACTTAAATACAGAAGAAACCAACTTTTAGCAGCATACGGGATTAGAATTTGTTCCCAACCATCGCACCCTAATTTTCCATTTATGTTTATAGAGGAAGACGAATCCATTTACGCAAGACGTCCTACTATTTCCCGCCCAACCGGTGTACGACTGAAAGAACTGTTGTCCTCAATGGATATCCGTTTTCCAGATACATACAAGCTATGATTCTGCGAGTCTCCCCCGTGGGAAATGAAACCGCTTGAAAGCAACTCAGATTGTTCTGTATTCAACAAAGAGGAAATCAACCCAGTGGTGATCAGGTCTGAATTCAAAAGAATAATGGAAATATACCCGAATAGCCATATAGTGTACACGGATGGATCGAAGACTGAGCAAGGATCAAAGGATCAACCCACTTCTGGGTTTTCACAGCAGAACTATATGCAATCTGGAAAGCATCACTATACATGGACTCATGTAATTTTTATTCATACATTCTTTGCACAGACTCGCTAAGTTCTATTCAAGCAATTGAAAACCCTTTCAGTAAACATCCGCTGGTTCAAAGAATCTTAGCACTGATGAGTTGTCTCCAGTCCAAAGGAAAATCGATCGTATTTGTTTGGGTTCCTAGTCATATAGGAATTTATGTTATGGTACATAAAATATATGGTTTTCAAAATACATAGTGTAAATAAACACCTAAAATTACGTACAAGAGAAACGTTAATGAAAACAGGTATGTATGACACATTTTTTTAAAACGAATGTCTTATTTCTAATTCATCACAGCAAAAAAAAAACAAGACTTTGGTGACTTACGACTAGATCATTCACTTCCTTAAAGCAGCGATTTAGTGGAGACTCTGATCGGGTGTCTACATAGAAAACCCTATTGCGACTAGCACTGGGAACATAAAGATTGATCACACTGAGGAGTTCAGGTACATTCATTATCTGATTCATATGTTGAATATCAATAGTACATCATTCAAGCCTCGACGATCCGACAGGGTTTGCATGTCAATATGTTCTAGTTGAATCCTATAGGAGATCATAGAGGGAGACTCTTTATTTTTTTTGAAGTCGGTGTACCTAAGATATTTCTTCTGTATTTTTTCTATCATTTCTGAATGAAGTGCTGTTTGCGGATTCCAGATTGTTGAAGAGTATTCGAGCTTTGATCTGACAAAGGCGTTGAATAGAAGAATTCCTAGTTCCCATTTGAAATTCCTGGCGTTTCTTAATAAAAAACCAAGCTTTCTGTTTGCATCACGTATCACATCTATGTGATTTCTGATATTGAAGTTACTATTAAATATCACTCCTAGATCTTTGATTTGAGCAAGTTTTTTCAGTTTGGTGCCATTTACTGAATATTCCGTTGGAGCAATAACATTTTTCCGTGAAATAGACATAACTTTGCATTTACCCTCATTCAGTATCAAGTTGTTCGTCTCACAAAAGATAGAATCTAAGTCTTTCTGAAGGTTTTCACTTTCTTTTTCATCGTTGATGGTTTGGTATAGTTTGAGATCATCTGCTTAGAGCAGGAATTTGGAATGACTTATATGATCACCTATATCGTTAATAAACAATATGAATAAAAGTGGGCCTAGAATTGATCCCTTAGGAACGCCGGAGATTGGTCTGAATAGTGTCGACCTGTAGAATTGATCCCTCAGGAACGCCAGAGATTGGTCTGAATAGTGTCGACCTTTTTCTATCGTAAGCAACAAATTGATTGATTGATTCATTGAGAATTTCGTTAATTTGGCGATGAGAACTCCACGGTTCACTTCGTCGAATGCTTTCGCTAGGTCTGTATAGATTACATCAACTTGTTTTCCAGTATTTATCGAGAGTGCTAAGTTATTGCTGAACACCATGAGATTTGTTACAGTCGAATTTTTATTAACAAATCCGTGCTGTTCTCTGCAGATAGTGTCTTCAACATGGGCATATAGTCTGTTGTATAAGATTCTCTCTAAGATTTTTGATAATGAGGGCCTACAGTTTGTTATAAGATTTTGATTGCCAGATTTATGAATAGGAATTATACGTCCCATTTTGAGTTGTTTTGGAAATACACTACTTTTAACAACGCTATTGAAGATTACGTGCAGATGTCTTATCAAGTTTTCCATATACTCTTTGTAAAAGTTGATATTTTGGGTTTCAGGGATCTAACTGCTTTACAAATTTCGTTTTCGGAAATTGTTGATATACATAATTCTCGCAGGTTGCTAGAGAGAGATTGGTATCACCAATCATCATTACTATAGAGAATACTATAGAGAGAATCATTACTATAAACTGATTGAAAATATTCAGCAAAAACATTAGCAATATCTTGGTCATCAGAAATGATTTCATCTTTATATCTGAAATTATTAGATATTTTGTAATCATTTTTTTATTGATTATGTAATTCCAAAATTCTTTAGAGTTTTTACTGATTTTGTTTTCAATAGTTTGTATGTGAGAGAGCTTACATTGTTTCATTAATTTTTTCACTTTTACTCTAAGTTCACAAAATTTATTTCTGTATTCATCATGTTTTGGAGTTGCACGTTTGGATTTTTTTAAGTATTCGTCAAAGATGCCATAGATTCTTTTGTAAAAAGCATCAACCAACTCATATTAACACATTTTCCCATTGAGTCTGGCTTACAAAGGTGATAGAGTTTGACGTAATCACCGCTCCGGAAATCGTGAATGTATTCTGGGATATTTTCTTTATTTGTCACAATTTCTGAACATATCAAAGTAATATTAATTTCTAATGGGGGGTGATACTCGTCTATGCCATCATATAGGCTCAAAGTTGCCTTTGTAACACTTGTGCTGGCTAAATTTGTTAGGACGAGGTCAAGAGTGATGTGGTTTGAATTTGTTATATCATTTATAGAAAAGAGATCATAGTTGCTCATGAGGTAATCAATATATTTACCTTTACCTGTGCAGGTCTTGAAACCGAACGATTCACCATTTATTTCCGGAATATTAAAGTCGCCTATAATGTAGACAGAATCGGAGATATTCAATTCATCAACACTTTCTAAAAATGAAATGAGCTCATTGTATACTTCTTGTCTTGAATTTGGGGGAATGTATACACAACATATTAAGATTTTGATTTCTCGAAACTCAACAGAGGTGATTATCCAGTCATAGTCTACACTATTACTTTTTGGCTAGAATCATGACATTTCCGCCTCTTAAGGCTTGCATTTCTTCATACTTTCTGTCATTGCGGAAAACCCAACAATCGGGTGATGACTGGACTAATTCCTCAGATAAATGACTATTTATGGTGCATTCGAGTACTTTCACTTATCTCCTCTTTCAACTTCACCTGTTAGGCGGGAGATGACCGTTTGGTGAGAGTTGGCCATTTTTCGCTTGATCATGGGTTTCCATATATTGCGTATCTCTTTGCTAGCTTGGCTGAATACATTGTTGGACAACATGTATGCGGTTTCTTTGAATTTCCTCCTAAACCAGTGTTCCCCACTGTGTATGATCTCAGCTTGGGACCACTCGATGTTATGCTGACGGGTCCAATTATGCTATGCTATTACTGATTTCACCTAGCTGTATGTGTTTCTTGTGCTCGGCACTGCAAACTTTCAATGGCTCTTACTTTCTCCGATGTATGATTCTCCGCACTCAAAGGGTATCCGGTATATGAAATTCTTGGAATCGCAGTCCGCGTTTGGAGTCCTGGTTTCCGTGAGGCTGCTATGTATGGTGTTTCCGGATCTGAAGCAGGTTCTGATGTTTCTCTTCGACCCAATTCTTCATGTCCTTTTTGACCACCCTCCGACGTAGGAAAGGGTAAGCACTGGTTGTGATGAATGGAATTCTTGGAATCGCAGTCCGCTTTTGGTGGCCTGGTTTCCGTGAGGCTGCTATGGATGGTGTTTCCGGATCTGAAGCAGGTTCTGATGTTTCTCTTCGACCCAATTCTTCATGTCCTTTCTGACCATCCTCCGACGTAGGAAAGGGTAAGCACTGGTTGTGGCGGTTTCTCTTCCTTGCGAGGCTTTTACTGTCTGTTCCACCATCGCTTTGTCTAGTTCCTTCTCGAGACCTTCCTACGAATAACAAAGCCCGAAAGCACTGTCTAATAGAGTCTTGATGATTCCTCTTTCAGTCGATTGATGACATTCAATATAATATTAGAGAATGGAAATCTGAACTAATGAAATTCACCATGAAACATTTTCAATGATCTTCAAACAAAAGAATACTATTCGCATACGAACTCACCATAATGAAACTGTAACCTATCCAGAGAGAGCTCCATCCATTTGGACAATCGGGCAGAGACAATGATTGACTGTGTACTGCTATTACATTAGCTGGTGCTTCACATACCACACACCTCGAAATGTATTCCTCTACTTGGGATTCTTCAACTGGCATCATTGGGATGGGTGCACCAGTGGAGAGCCAGTAGGATTTGTCATTACGACTAGCATAATTACAAACATTGTTCACATCACAGAATACAAACGGCATTGTGGAGAATCTTCTAATGCACGAACCTGCCATTCCTAAATCTTGAGTGTGAGCCTTTTCATTACCTTCAACATATAGTAGAGAGTATCCTTCCCATAACTGAATATGACCACTTTCACATCGAGGCGCTTCTCTGGATTGACTATGACGGACCAATAACGTTCCTGTTAGATAGTCTGGTATATCAACGCAAGGTGTTCCGGGCTCTCCTTTAGGACCAATATCGCCAATAGCTCCCTGCAGACCCACTAAACCTTGTATTCCTCGGTCTCCTTTTTCACCAGGTAGACCCGGAGTACCTGCAATTCCTGGGAAACCTCTGTCTCCTTTGTCACCTTTCACTCCCGGCACACCAGGTAAACCATCAATACCAGGTGCACCCCGTTCACCAGGAAAGCCAGGTGTTCCTGGTGGACCAGTATTTCCTTTTGGACCTGGAAATCCTTGTGGGGCAGGTTCACCCTTATCTCCTTTTTCTCCTGGTATTCCATCGAATCCAGATTTACCTGGGAATCCACCATCTCCCTTTGGGCCAGTCGGACCAACTGGACCGGGTAATCCCGGGGTTCCATCAAATCCTCTATCTCCTTTCGTTCCTGGATAACCAGGTGGTCCCTGTAATCCGGTTAAGCCACGATCACCTTTTTCTCCAGGTGCACCCATAAAGCCAGGGGGTCCTCTATCTCCTTTCTCCCCCATGATTCCTGGTGCTCCTTCCAAGCCGGGCCTACCTGGCGGACCCATCGGTCCAACTGGTCCTGGTGGTCCGTCAAAACCTGTGTCTCCTTTTTGACCTTGTAAACCCAGAGGTCCAGGGGGTCCAGGTGGTCCCGTTCTTCCTGGTAGTCCTTGCAATCCTTGCTCACCTTTTTCTCCTTGGAATCCTTGTAAACCTTCCCTTCCGTTCTTTCCAGGTAGACCAGCCAGTCCCTTTTCTCCCTTAATAGTTAGTCCTGGCAATCCAGTTAATCCAGGGAAGCCTCTTTCACCTGAACAAATTGTTATATATTATGAATTTATAAAAGTAAAAACTGATTATTTCATTTCATGAAAATGGTACTCTGTGTCAAATTGTCCGTTCAGAAATGGAGCCCAGGTTATTTGAGATGACATTTTTGATTACCATTATTGTTAAAAATCTGTTAAAATCTGTAAAATTTTAATCTTTGTCAACCACTTCCTCCCCATAACACCCCACAAGTCATGTCATAGGATATTGATCGACTGACACCTTATTTGGAAATCCTCTCAGTTATGTATGCAATCCTATAACATTATTGGTATTATAAATGTGATCTATTGATCCGGAAAGTTTTTATCGAAGAACTGTCATAGCAGTACTATCAATGAGAAGGAGTCAATAAACGTCCTTACGTTACCAATTAGTTTACAACGCCATCTAACTAGATGTCTTTCTTCAGCCTTCAAGCAAGCATACTACACCATCTGAGTACCAGGGAGCCAGTCCCAAGAGATAATGACAGGAAAACACTTTCTCCGTAGTACGTACCATCACAAACAAACAAATATGCCAGCCGTTCCGATACCACTCTTCTCTTTTGAAGTAGTGAAGTGCATTTTATATGAACTATACCAACTGGATAGGAAGACTCGCAAAATTGTGCATCTTCATGGAAGTTTGCACTATGGACCATGGGCAATCGAGTTTGGAGTGTCTACAAAAACAGAATGCTTTCGAATGGACCATTTTAAGACATCAGGAGTTTGGATCATCTCCTCTTCATGGTCCATGACCATGAAAAAGCAGGGGTCTGAGTATTTCTCTTAAAAAAAATCACGGAGCGGCCTATGAAATTTGTGATCACAACTCTGTCACCGAGTTGGATCCTGTTCAGCATAAACCGCAAAGATGACTTCAGTCCTGCAGCTGCTACAAAAAGATAATCATATACATGGGCCCTTTTTCAAAGAAATTGAAGACCTCGCACGGATTATGAAAATACCTGACCCTTGATTTGCTCTGGTCTATTGGCTTAGGCTCCAGATATTATCGAATGCGCTGTAGAGTTGTTGTAGACTGAATAATAAAATAACTCAGCCTTTCGTTTCACAAACTCTTAATCAGGAAAGGTTTGTTGAATTTCTTGAATATGACGACTTCCTCTTAAGAATACTGTTCACTTGGAACTGAACAAAGCAAGAACAAAGCTGGTGTCGAAACTTGGTGGATGGGTAGATAACGACCACGTCGTCGAGTCATGTAATTTCAGTTCTTGAAGATTGCTTCAAAGCAGAAGTCGAAACGTCGAAGAGATGAAAACTACAGACGTAGTTCAACCCAAACTACAGAATACCAAATTGCTGACTGCGGAAACCTATCCGAGGATGAAATGTTTTCCAAAGAGGTAATGGTGAGGAGCCTCTGAACTATTGGTATAAAAAACTCTAACTTCATCGTCACAGAATGCCCAATTGTTAGCAATACCAGCTGGCTCCCTTTCAGTCAAAGATTTTTCCACTCTGATATAACCACAAAATACTTCTGACTGGTTAATACTGGTCAATAGCATTAAGTTATTATGAAATACATGCCTTATGTATATTACTGGAGTTTTTAACAACACCAAATCGTTATTTTCAACACCTCGACACGTGTTCCGATCACCAAGTGATCATCTTCAAGAGGAAGATCAAACCTACTCAACAGAAATCCGATGCGTAAGTATGTTTCCAACTCAAAATAAGATGACTAGATATTCACATATGAGATGAGTGAAGTGTTTGACAGTATGAAAATAAATATAGATTCACCTAAAATTTTCAAAGTTATTAGAAATAACTAAATAATGATGTAAATACCTTTATCTCCGGGTATACCAGGTAACCCAATGTCTCCCTTGATGCCAGGAAAACCTATTTCTCCCTTTTCGCCTATAAGACCAATCTCTCCTTGAAAACCGCGATCTCCCTTCTCTCCTTGCCTTCCTTCAATACCAAAAGGACCTGGTTCTCCTTTTTCTCCCTTTACTTGGACCAATGGGCCAGGAGGTCCCCTTTCCCCATAGTCGCCCTTATCTCCGGGTGCCCCAACCATTCCTGGCACTCCTGTTCGACCTTGTTCTCCTTTTTGACCATCGATCCCGTTTATTCCCGGCAATCCCCTCTCGCCCTTCTGTCCATCGAATCCGGGCTGGCCTGGGAATCCTCGATCTCCCTTCTCCCCCTGTGGTCCATTTAAACCGTCGATACCTGGCTGTCCCATCATTCCTGGAAATCCTCTGTCTCCTTTAGGTCCGGGGAAACCAGCTTGACCTCTTTCTCCTTTAGCACCTTTCATTCCTGGTGATCCATCCTGACCAAAGGGACCAGTATCACCTTTCTCCCCTTGTACCCCCGGAATGCTTCTACCAGGTAATCCAGAATTTCCTTTGGGTCCAATGAAACCTGGTTGGCCAGGTAATCCTTCAGGTCCACGTAATCCAGGAATACCATGTTCTCCTTTCTGACCCTTTTCGGATGCAGATCCTGGTTCACCTTTTCGGCCTGCAAGTCCAGGTAAACCGGCCTGTCCTTTCAACCCTGGAAGACCTCTTGGGCCAGGAAGACCGGGAGGACCAAAAGAACCAATATCACCTTTTTCACCAGATGGGCCCATTTCACCCGGCATTCCAATCAAACCTTGTGGGCCTTGAGGACCGTAGAAACCACGTTCTCCCTTTTCACCCATAAGACCAGGCATACCATCCATTCCAGGAACACCAGGGGATCCTGGCCTACCAATCATGCCCTTGAAACCCTTAGCACCAGGAGCACCAGGAATGCCAGATTCTCCTTTGAAACCTGGAAATCCAGCAAGACCAGGTCTACCAGGTTCTCCTCTGAGACCGGGTTCACCTTTTACTCCTTCTGGTCCAGGTCTTCCTGGAGATCCATCAATTCCAGCCGGCCCAATTGGACCCGGTTCTCCCTTTTCTCCTGGAGATCCTGTAAGCCCGTTACGGCCAGGCTCACCGACGTCTCCTTTCTCTCCCATCAAACCAGCTAAACCATCATTTCCTTGCGGGCCTGTCTTTCCTGGGAAACCTGGCAATCCTTTTTCTCCCTTCAACCCCATGGGCCCTACAGGTCCAGGTGGACCAACAGAAGGAATACCTGCTTCTCCTTTGTTTCCTTTGGCTCCAGACAAACCTGGTAAACCAGGAGTACCGTCTCGTCCCATTTCACCAGGGAATCCCATCGGACCTATGTCACCTTTATCTCCTCTTGGTCCAGGTAAACCTCTTCGACCCACTGGTCCTGGAGGACCATCTTGACCTTGGGGTCCACTTGGTCCACGATTTCCTTGGTCACCTTTCTCCCCTCTTTCTCCATCCCTACCAGGGAATCCACGTTCTCCCTTTTGACCGCCAGGACCTTCGTTGCCTTTTATCTCATAATTCTGTGGACAAGTTCCTGGGGCTCCAACCTCTCCCTGTTGTCCATCTTCTCCCCTTTCTCCCTTTTCTCCTTGTGAACCGGTGTTTCCAGGCTCCCCCTTGATGCTGTCACCTTTCTGTCCCTTGATACCAGGTACTCCAGGTTCACCTGGTTTTCCATCTTGACCTGCAAACCCATCATATCCTCTATCACCTTTTTCTCCTGGAAAACCGTGTAAGCCAGTATCTCCTTTAGGTCCCATTGGACCAGGAAAACCTTTCGGTCCTTGTGGACCATCTCGTCCTCGCGAACCTTTTTCTCCCTTTTCAGCTCTAACCAAGTTGATCGGTACCATAGCGGGTTTTCCAGGTAATCCTGGTGATCCTGGATTTCCATCTATGCCAGGCGTTCCCTGATGATACAAATTCAACGGTTATTACTATTGAATATACAAGAATACAAGCATTACAAAATTCAGTTTCACTCAAATGAAAAATAAACTGAAGAAAATGTTGATGGATGTAGCCGTTACTACGAGGTAGGAGATCACGATGGAAAGAAAAATGGAAATTTCTTTGTTGAAAGTGGCAAAAAATATAGAAATTGTAATTCCTCTTTTCATGAAAAAAACGTATCTTTGATACTTCAATGTTGAATGAATATGACGAAATTACTTTCCAATTCTACAAGAATTCCAAGAAAACATGCACCGAATTGATATCAGCTCAATAATTTCCAGATGTAGGCGGCAGTTACTAAACTTTTATAAAAGTTCTGGAGTTTGTGGAGAGTAATTTTGTCGGCTGTAGTTTTGAATTCAAAATTATCAGTCTTGATGCTCATACCTCAATTGAAGAGGGTGAGCTAAAATAATGAAAAGAACTACATAAATTATTTCGAAAACAGGGTTAAAGAGTGAATAATACATACAGGGTTACCAGGAGGTCCATCTCGTCCGCGAACACCATCGTGACCGGGTGGTCCCATAAATCCTGGTGGACCAGAAGGTCCTCTTGGTCCAACTGCACCATCTCTTCCATCATTTCCACGATCACCTTTCTCTCCTCTAAGACCAGGTAAACAATCTATGCATCTTCCCCCGATATCTCCTTTTTCTCCAGGTATACCTGGATTTCCAGGAATTCCAGGCCGACCCGCATTTCCTTTCTCTCCCTGTTGACCTGGTGGTCCACTGAATCCAGGTATACCGTTCAACGCATCACCAGGCGTTCCTCTAGGACCACTGAATCCTTTTTCTCCTTTTCGCCCTATCTGACCGTCACGTCCGGGTTCACCATCTTCACCTTTGGGTCCCTAATGTTTGAAATTCATTGTTATCAAATGTTCACTCGGAACATCACATTCAAATCGAATTGAACCGTGTTAATCTTTTCTTCCTTATCTCGTTCAATTCCAATTGAATATAAAAAATACTCACCATTATAGATACACCTTTATCGCCTGGAAGCCCGCGGATTCCTTGGGGTCCGGTTGGTCCTGGAAATCCTCTGGGTCCATCTTCACCTGGGAGACCAGGTGCACCAGCTTCTCCGGGTTCTCCTTTCTCCCCCGGTGCTCCCTCAGGGCCAGGCGTTCCTTGAATCCCTAGACCTCCAGGAGGTCCCATTGGTCCCCTCAATCCTGGTTCACCAGGAAAACCATCCATCCCTTTGGGTCCCATTGGACCCGGATATCCTCGAGGACCTTGGGGTCCTGGAGGGCCAGGAAAACCTTTGCCGCCTCCAGGTGGACCCGGAGGACCTGTTAATCCTATTCGACCTTGTGCTCCATCCCTTCCAGGTTCTCCTTTGAGACCTGGCCTTCCAGCCAACCCTGAGAGTCCTGTTAATCCTCGATCTCCTTTTTGTCCTGGAGGTCCTGGGGGACCAGCAAATCCATCTCTTCCCTAGTGGTTTTCAAATATTTAGAATTGGTTTATTTATATTTAATAAAGGATTCACCAAAAGTTGATGTTTCCATAATGGAAATATTGGAAAACCTTTATTTGTGGTACTTGATAAACTAAGTTTAGAAATTTGTAATTCGTAATTCAAATAAATTTTTTCAAGTAAGGCCCTTACTCTTTGACCTGGGGCTCCAGGTAATCCTTTCTCTCCTTTTGATCCCGCCATTCCGGGGATGCCATAATCCCCTTCTGGTCCCGGCTCCCCTTTCTGTCCTGGAAAACCATATTCACCTCGATCTCCTTTCATTCCCTTTTCTCCCATCGGCCCCACCAAAGCGGTCTGGTTTTGTTCGTGGTGCCCATCAGCTGGTTCTCCCTTCTGTCCTCGAGGACCCATTATTCCCTTCTCACCTTTATTACCATAAAATCCTACTCCCATAGACCCTTTGTAACCTCTAGGACCAGGGGGACCGGTGGGACCCTGTAAGTTTTTTCTTCAGTATGAGAAATCATAGATGAAAGTTTTGCCTTACCGGTAGACCATATTCTCCCTTGGGGCCTGGGAAACCGGCTGGACCAGAAGGACCTGGATTTCCAGAGGGGCCCGTAACTCCATCACGACCTGGCTCCCCTTTTTGCCCTTTTAAAGTAATTTCACAATGAGCTGCTTCTCCTTTCATTCCCTTAATACCCGTTGGTCCAGGAATACCTCTGGGACCTGGTGGACCTGGAAAACCAGGCTCTCCAGGAAGACCCTAGAAAACAATTAATTGCTGAAAATGAACATTTATTGAACTGGCAGTAATTCATACATCGGTACCGTTACAGCCGTCCATACCGGGAGTTCCTGGTGCCCCTGGGGGGCCTGCAATTCCAGGAATTCCATGAAGACCGGAGTATCCGGGAACACCTGTTTTACCCCTTTCGCCTTTCGGACCTCTGGGTCCCATCATGCCAGTTTCTCCTTTATCTCCCTTGTCTCCCATCATTCCTTCTTCACCAGGAAAACCGCGTTGACCTTTCTCTCCTGGCATGCCCATCCTGCCAGGTAGTCCCTGAAAAATTCACTTCATTCAGCTTTTCCAAAAATCAATATTCAATTACATACCCTGTCTCCTTTCTCGGCAAAACATTTTGGTATACATTTATCACTGCCATTTCTTCCTATACCAGATGAAGCATATACATCATAACTACTGTAGTATCGTCGATCACTTTCATATGGACTACTTTCATATGGTCTTCGTGCATTATAACTGCCCAGTTGATCAGCTTGTCCACTAGTACGTCCTCCAGAAAACCCTCTGGAACCATAATATTCCGACCGCGAATCGTATGCTGATGATTGTGAATTGGATTGTTTTCCATTTCCAACAGATTGAGAGTTATATTCTCTTGATCCTGAACTATAACTTCCAGAAGCCGATGGTGAGCCAGACTGAGATGTGTATCCTCTGGAATCTGAATTGTAACTAGTCGATTCAACAGGTGAATCATATGCTCCAGATTGAGAACCAGATACTCCTATAGATTGAGAATCATATCCCCCGGATTCAGAATTGTAACTTCCAGTTCCTTGTGGTGAACCGTAAGACTCAGACTGAGAACCAGATGCATAATATGACCTAGATTGGGAATCCTGGGGTCGTGACTCGGCGCCATATGATCGTGATCTATCTTTTACAGGCTGAGAATCATATGAGCCAGACTGAGAACCATAAGATCTTGAGTTGGAACCATATGATCCAGATTGAGAAACATATGATCTGGATTGTGAATCATATGGATACGAGGGATTGGGAGCAACAGTGGAATACTCCCTTGATCTCGAATCATAGGGGCCTGTTACATCGTAACCATATCTTTCAGTGCCAGAATCATCGTCTGCTCGAGAGTTGCCATTTTCTACATTGAATGTTTCGTAACCATTTTGGGATTGATCCCGTGAATTTACACTTCCCCGTGGTCCTTGATCTCCCCTGTGAAAAAAAGTCATGTTTTATTAGGCATGGTATTACTAAAGTTTGACAGGCAATTATGTGTATTTTTCGCTTCGACTATTTATCTAGAAGATGCAATCCTGACAGTTGGGGCTCTCCTCCATGAATACGTGTTAGTGTAACCGTAGTTATGGTTATAGCGGATTGCGAAAATTCAATTGCACACTATTGCTATCTGGGTAAAGGTATAACATACTATGTTTGTTGAATCAGACAAAAATATACTCTTCAGAATGCAATGGAATTATTGTGAACCATTCTCGAAATGAAATCGTTGATTTTGATTTTTCTTTTCGATATCTTTATCATAAAATATGAAAAAAATTATGAATGTTTTTTACCGAATTTCGTGAAGGCTTTAATATGCACTTATTTCATTTTTTATATGACGTTTCATCGTATAAACTAGTTCGGGCTATTGATTCTATTGATGATATTGAGGACTGGAATACATATGATATCATTCAAAACTCAATAATTGGATGTGAAAATCGAAAAACTAACCGAGAAAGTAAGTAAGTAGAGCCTTCATGGCGTTATATCTTCTTGTTTGTTCTTTTATACGGTTAGAACGCCTTAGTGGAGGTATCTGTCCTCTCGATTCATCCGGATGTTTCTTTAAATTTGCCTGTACTTAAATTATATCAGCTAATATCTTTGTATTGGTATTTTTATAGGTTCTGTATTTCTAGGAATGTGTATTGTATTGTGTAGTATATTGAATGTTAGGTCTTATTGTTTTTTGATTTGTATTTGTTTCTCGATAAGTGAATTATGACTTTTGAATTTATGGATGTTTAGGTTTTCCCAGATGTTCATACGGTTTCCTTCATTGACTTGCTTAATGAGATTGATGTTTTTTTTTCCGGGGGGGTTATGTTTTTTGTGTATGGTGTGTGTTACGAGGTTTGATTTATATGTTATTGGGTTTATGTATGCTTTTTTGTGCTCGTCGTAACTTTGAATCAGTTTTTCTTACTTTGGCCGATCTAGATTTGTTGCAGTCTGAGCATTGTATGCTGTACACTTCGTTTAGGTTTTTATCTTCTTTTTCATAGTTGTTTATTTTTTGTATTATTTTCGTGTTCGGCTTGTAAGTGATGGTGATGTTCAAAGGTTTGAAGATGTTTGTTCATTTTCAAGTGGAGGAATAAATAACACCTAAATTTTGCACTGAATTTTTCATTTAAAAGGTGGAATAAATGAAAGCACACTTTCTGTATGTATTTATTAAAAAAAAACTAAAAATACACTCAATTTGCAAACTGAAAAATAATTGAAAAAAATAATTGAATGAAAATAATAATTGAATAGATATATGTCATGCCTCTGCATCATCAGGAGCAACTTTCTTCTCGGTTTTACAACCGTCTGCACAAACAAAACCACAGTCGTGAAGGCATAAGTACAAGGCACACTGTTTACAGAAGTACTTTGTAGTCTTCTTTTTTTTTTTGTTTAGATACATGGACACCAACGAATTCGAGAATTTGTTTCGAATGAACGAGTTTCCACAGAATTTCATCTCGCAGTATGATCAGGAGGTTTGGGTAGAATTTTCTGAAGCCTCATACGTATTGTGAGTGGTAAATTCGGCACCAACAGTCGCCACGCTAACTGGTCTTCAATTAGTTTCAATACAAGCTGCCTCAGGAAAAGGCGGCGTTTCATTCGACACGTATTTCGAACACAAAGTGATCATTTTCAATAGGAAGAAACGGTTTGATCTTTCTCTTGGAGATGATCACTTATTGATCGAAACACGTGTCGAGGTATTAATGGTTCAGTAATATTCAAACAGCATGAAGTTGGAGAAGGTATTGCAGTTGGAGACAAGAAACATGATAACTCTTTTTTCTGTTGAAGCTTTCAAGATTTCTTTGGCTTTTTAGGAACTCTACAGTACATCAGATAGATACGATATATTAACAATTGCAAAACAAGTGAAAGCAGTATTTAGAATATGAAGTTAGAATATGAAGGTTTTTATGATAAATCATTAAATCAGAAGGATGTAATAAAACTCGTAAAATTTCAACACTTGGAAAAAACCGTGAATAGTTAAAACGCAAAGATGACCCAAAAAACATTTCTTTGACTTTTTTGAAGGACACCTCAGAGTCAATTGTCTTGGCAAAATTTATAATACAACATCCAACTCCTTTCCTAAATAATTATGTTGACCAGTATAATGTAGCATTTAGCTACATTTCTGAATGAACTGGATTGGCGAAAGACTACCGTTACATGTTACCGAGTGTAGATCTGTTGGAGGTACTCTCAAGGGCTTGAGTCATTCCGTTGCATTCTGTTTCCAGCGTGCTGAGATGGATGAAGGCGTCCCTTGTGGCTCTGGCACCGTGGTGTGGATGGCGATTGGAGGAGCCTTTGAAATGTGTTGAGCGTAAGGTTTCTTGAAGGGAGTGCAGAATCGCCCATATGTTATTGGTCCATCCCTCCTGGAAAATCATACTGTGTTAAAAGCCCACCGAGTCTACGTCGGGACAATCATCGTTCTGAGAACAGACGAATCTGATTACTCTTCCGTTTCTTTCCGGAACTTGACTGAAACACTTGAAGGGAAACCACGTTACAAATATAAAATATACAAATTGTACCCATAAAACATAAAATTCAAAATATATGAGTGCATATCTCAGCATTTCTTTCTTTCAATTATTTCAAACTTTGTTTGATTCATTCGTTCTGGTCATATCATGACATTTGATTCGTTATTTGAAAACTTTTCTCCAATTCATCAATGACATCACGTAATATTTATTTTTGTTGAACGACGTTTTTGCTTCTTCAACAAGCAAGTGGTCACTCTGAGAGACACTTCCAGCTATTTTGAGTTCAATGTTTCACGGGCATAATATTTACATTTTTGTTGTATTTATTGTAACCATTTACTATTATTATAAAATTAACTGTCATAATTCAAATTCATAACCAAATAGAAAAATACGTACTGTGCGCCTCCATCTCTAACGTTTATCAGGGAAAAACATTCACGGCTATACATACGCTTGTCTTAGGTGTATTTCAATTTTTCTATTTATTTATTAATCAATTTCTATTTTGTTCTTTTCAAAGTAGAACTCTTCAGATATAAATACACTTGTGCCAGCGTTTTACCTAATCCTCGAAGCAGTTCTGATATGCCCTTTTTGGTACATCCTTGAGCTCTCTCAGCGATTTGATTATAATATTAATCGTGGAAAAACGCGATTCTATCATGGACCTCTTCAATCTTGGGAACAAGTCTGGTGAAGACGGTGGCTGATGCATAATTACGGTGTTGTTTTTCGCCAAAAAATTACGAACATGCAATTACGAGTGAGTAGGTGCATTATCATGATGCGAGTCATGAATTGTTTTTCCTCAGCAGCAGACGTTTTCTCCGCATCGCTTCTCGCAAGCGGTGCATAACTTCAACATGATACTCCTTATAGACCGTAATACCATGTGGCAATAATTAACGCCACGGTAATTGAAGAAAACAGTGAGCAAACATTTAATCGAACTTGGCGTGCTTACTAGTAGTTGAAGGAGTATAAACCACCCCAACTTCAAATCAGGGAAATTCAAATCAGTAGGGGAACAACGTCTTTACGAAAACATTTCAAGGTCGCGCGTTGTTGGTAAGTGTTTCAGAGAGAGACGTTAGCGAGTGGAGAGAAAAACATGTGGAGTATTCGATGCGGAGAAGGATGGAATGAGTATCGGAGAGATTCAAAGAGCGTGGCCCCCCTTGCGACTCCGCCTCAGTCTCAGGCCTTCTTAGGACTTCACCCCTGAGCCCCCTTGTCGCGTACCAGTCACGTGGTCCTAGTGGTCATCGGCAGCTGCGCAAAATTAAATTAAAAAAAACAATTGGTATGAGAATTGAACCCAGGTCGTCGGCGTGGTAGACTTTGTGCTTAGCCTCAACACCAACGTGAGATATTTCAAGTAAAGGTAAGAGAGTGATTGAATTATAAAAATAATAAATGTAGATGAAAATATTGAAAGCCCGAAAGTGACAGTAGATGAACAAGGCCGATACGAGCACACTTCAAGGTCGTGCGTCGCTGGTAAGTATTTCAGAGAGAAACTTCAGTGAGAGGAAGAGAGAAACGTGTGACGTCATCGACACAGGATGGCATGAGTATCTTAGCGATTCAAGCGTGGAAGTTGGCCCCCTTAGTACTCCACACCACCTCTCAGTCCCCCTTTGGAACTCCGTCTCACCCCTTGGCCCCCTTGTCATGTTCCACTCACGTGATTCTAATTAAAAAAAGTTTAAAGTTATGAGATTCGAAGATATGGAAAGTAACTGCGAATGATTGGTATGTATTTATAGCGTTTGTTTTGTCGGGACCTAAATGGACTCATTCATTATACTTGACCGAATTTTTTTATTTCCGTAGAATATTAGGGAAGTTGTAATCGTCATTATCATGTTGAAGATAGGAAAATATACTTAGATTTGGAAAAGAATTAATATTTCATATAAAGATGTGTATGTGTGTGTAAGAACGACAGACGCGTGTGACGTAATCGAGGCAAAGAGAGATGGAGATGGTACGTTCCTATCGCAAGCAGGTGTTGTAAAATAAATCGTTGTTTATGGAGTAATGTAGCGTTGATGGTTTGAAAATGAAGGGTTAGGAATACGACTGTGTACGGGATGTCTCAAAATACATCATTAAAAGAAAAAAACATGGCGTTGAAATGTACAGGATGCGTCAAAATATATCATTCAAGAAAAAAACATGTTAGTTCTACAGAAGTCTGGCATTCCAACATGCCAAAAGGGCACTAAGTCTGGTATCTTTGTTAACCAAGTTAGCATCATCAGGAGAAAGGGGAGACCCAAAAATGTCGAGGGATTACGCGTTGTGAGCTCAACGTGAGGGCAATGGGGGGAGCGAAGTATTCGACGATGACATTTCAAAATACGTTGTTTTGCATAAGTTTCGACCGTTTGCGTGCGTTTCAACCGTTTACGATCGTTTTGCTTGCGACCGTTTTGCGTGCGATCGTTTTTCGTGCCTTTTCGACCATTTTGCATACGTTCTCTATTTTTGTTGAGGTTATATTATCATAAGGCGGTGAGGTTACCAAAAAAAGAAGAAATAATTTTGAATTTATTATACATTTTTATTTTGTAATATATCACAAAGCCATTTGAATAAAATATCTACGTTTCGGAGACTGCAATTGTAGTTGGTTCGGTTGCGAATGTGATGCATACAGGGTGAGACACCTTCGTTGTTGTCAAATGTGGGAACCATCCATGTTGTATTGTCATAGCCCTTCAAATTCACAACACGTGTTGGTATATTCAACTCATGAAATTTTTCAGTTAGGAAGACATGTTTTTGTTTCTTTACTCATGTTGACTATTCGATTGATACTGAAGCAAAATCACATGTTCAGTTCCATTTTTCAATAATTTCGCTGAGTGGGAGGTGTTCTATGACAGTGCTGTGCACAAAGATGCAATAGGCTCTAGTAATTTGAGAAAATCCCTCAGATGCTTCGATATCGAGTTTTACATCAACACTGGAACTTTTGATGCTCTCATCCATTCTGGAACAATCGATGACAAAGAGAGCTTTGTCCGTAAAGACGGTGGAAGTGAGAAGAGGATTATGTTGATTAGTCAATTTGTAGTTGAGACCAAATTGTATGTAGTTGAAATAAGCTTGCGAAAAATTCCCCTTCGCAAAATTTAAATGCACATTTTCCTAGGGGTATTTCCCACCGTTTAGAGTGAGCGCTGTATTGGTGATATTCAAATGATTGAATATTGTTGGATCATTGTTGACTTTAATGTAGTCACGATTTTTGGAAACATACAATCACATTGCGAGGGCTTTCGAGGAACGAGGAAGTCTTGACGGTCCATATTTCATTTTTTGCACCTTGTGTTAGAGCAGGCAGCATATGAAGTTCCCATTTTCTGAACGGTATGAGAATAGGACTATCTGCTCGGATAGCTTTCAAAAGTTGCAATTTAATTTGATCATGCGGAAAGATTCGTTTAACTTTCAGTTCGATATTATCAATTTCCAATTTAACTTCCGTTTTTGGTGTTAATGCAGCAGCAGCAGTCTCTTCTATTTTGAAACAGTTGCTATCATCTCCAGCTTGTACTAATCAAATGGTATGTTTACCGTAGGAAACACACTGATAATCGTTGAAGATATTCAAAAAAATGCTTCATGGGTATGAGTATGTTGAATGTTAGATGACTTATGATGACGACGCCTATATTGTTGGGAAAAGTCCAACCGGGGATGGCCAAGTGTTTGATATCTTCGTCGGTGTAGATAAGAAAGCCTCTAACAGTACTAATAATTCCAATTTCACGAACTGCTTTCAATTCCTTACCACTCTGCTCATAACTAGCAGATTGAAACATGAAAGCGCCAGCATTGTTTACGAATGACACCTTACGTCACCTTTGGTCTTCTCCACTTATGAACAGCAGACAATCGTACAAAGCATTGTAGGCATCAGATTGATTGATATTGATTTCAATAACATAGTTGTTGTGAAAAGACTCGACATAAGGATAGTAGGTACGCCACTCTACATTTAGTATGGACTCATCGATTTGCGGTTTTAGGAATATGTGAACACATTTGATTGGACAACATGATAACCAAGAGATTTCAGAAACAATTTATTTTCCATTGTCAATAGTTGTTGACTAGTGAAGGTCTTGGTGAAGACTGACT
>WOGN01000846.1:4229-21843 GCA_015342105.1 Leptinotarsa texana | reverse complement strand
ACTTCCTTCCTTTCTTTGGAGGATTCCCTCATCCTTCTTTTTTGTATCAAGATGGAGTAGTAGAAAGCCAAAAACTTTCTTTTCCAAAAATCGATCACTCCTAAAAAATATAACCCCTTCAATTCAGCATATTCATGTTCGGCACTATATCTTTCAGATTCATTTCATTCTGATAAATGTATTTTAATGATTTCTAGAAATAGTTAGATATTAGAGCTAGGATTTTGTTTACACTGAACGTCTTTCTGCATGGGAAAGAAAGGTTTTGGCAATTTTATTTCTCCATCTCTATGAAAGAAGGTGGGAATCTTCCAAAGAAAGAAAAAAGCAAATAATAAAATAAATATTTCGAAATATTAATCTCTCCCAACTACCTACACAGTAGGCTGTGATAAATGTCTGTCTAAAAACAACTACTTCTCCAACATATACCATCAACATATATGTTAGTAACATATAACTAGTAACAACTCCATCTCGTGAACAACGCCCCGCTTGGGGCGTTGTTCACGAGATGGAGTTGTTACTAGTTAACTATCTTTCTCTCAGCGGAGTCGTGTTGAGATTACTCAAGTCCCAGACACTTTGCTGTCTGGGTAGGATCTTTCCTGTACTGACGAGAGGTAATACCTCGAAATCGCGGTCTGCAGGTGATCTACTTGAATAATTTCAGCATGGTCATGCTGCAAAATGAACGAAAAACATCTGCGAGACTAACCTCTGTGAGGAATCTTGCATAAATGTCTGTCGAATATAATTCAATATCCAGCGTGGTATTAGCCGGGAAAGTAGTTGTTTTTCGACAGACGTTTCCACACCCCACTATGTAGGTAGTTGGGAGGCATTAATATTTCGAAATACTTATTTTCCTATACGTATGTATCTCTTCTCGATAGTTTTTACTTTTGAGAAAGCAAATAATTTAATCAGGCATTCGATGTTTTGGAATAAGACATTTGTCTCATTGCCTCTTCAGCATCAATAAACATTACAAGATAAAGCACTCAATTCATTCATAAAATTACAACTTTACGTTATGAATAATTTTAATCTACTCAAGTCATCGACGACAGTATGTAATGGCATTCATTCGGTTATTTGGCATTACTTGGCTTTCTACTTCTCCATCTTTATACAAAAAAAATTTAAAATCTTTCAAAGAAAGGAAGAAAGCAATTTATTTTGAAGAAACTCTTTACAAAGATGTGTAGATCATGGGAAGAAGTAACTTTCATGTTTCTGCATGTTTTTACGTAGTGTTCGATTTAGATAGGTCGTTGCTTGGAAATAGGAAGTTGGGGATTTTTGTCAGTCATAAATTATACCTAAGATCGTGGCAGAATGTACTTTATAATTGAGCAGAAGCTCACCTTATATACAATTGAACACCAAATGCGTTCAAAGATGTGTAGTTCATACACAAACTTGAAGATAAAGTCCACATGAAATAAATTGCTTTCATATGAGCATCGTATTATACAAAAAACACTTTTTCCTATTCAATATGTACTCCAAATATTCGTTATAGGAGTGATTCGTAGGGTCATAGTAGGCAGACACAGTATTAGGTATATGCTCAGTTACGTCAGTTCGATTTGATGAACACGAATCTAAATGGATCTAATAACATTTATAACTTGCAGTTTTAAGGAAGTTGCCGAAGGAATGAATAATGCAGAAATTCCTATTTCACCAATAGCTAAGAGTAGTCCAAGTGAAATATTAGACTTGTGAATTTTCTTTTTGTAATATATAGCTCTTCCCCACAAAATGATGTTACTTCTAATAATACTATATATTCATTAATCATACAGAGGCAAAAATCTCAAAACAAGTTAGTTTATCTAAATTACTAGAAGTCGAGGGTATATTTTATAATTCCACTATAGAGTAGTGATATCGTTTGCAAATCAGTTCAATAATTCATTGGTACTACAAAGTAACTTTGTAAGTCGTTGAACGTTTCAGAAGTAACTGCTCCAAAAGTTTTAACACACATCTCAACTTTCCTTCGGTTCTTTATAATGTCTGCAAATTATTATTTTTATAGAAACGTCATCGGGCTGATGATGAAACAAATCATAGAAAAATAGAAGTTTTGAGAGGAAACAACTGGATAACTGTAAGATGGATGGATGTTATAGTGGGTGATATTGTGAAAGTACTCAATAATACTTTTTTTCCTGCCGACTTGATACTTTTATCTTCAAGGTAAGAACTAACTTAAACAGGGTATAATTGAGTACATACTGAGGTAATCCAGATGCGAACAGATATTAAAAACAAAATATATTTTGCCTGTCTTCTACGTGGTTTAGTAATTTGAGAACTGTTTCATATGTAGAGCATTATAATATAATTGGAAGTCCGTGTAAAATGAGAAATAATATTTAATTTTTGTCACTCTGTCAATTTTATTTATTTTTCAAGAGATTGATTGAGGAAATGTTTTGTTACCGGAAGTAGTTATTCTAATGAAAAATAAAAAAGTTTGTTTGTTACATTTATTTTATTATGATTTGAAATGGATTAAAATTGGACAGACAGTCATACTAAATTTTCATTTCAGTGAAAGTTGAAATTTGTACTAAAATATAAATTTATGGTTTTTTCGAATATATGTATAATTTGGTGATATTCACGTTAATTTCAGAATATATAAATTAAGATCACATCTAGCAAAAGTGTGAACAAAAATTGTCAACTCTTATCTAGTACGTTAATCATTTCAGATTTTTTTTTATTTCAGTGAACCACAGGGCATGAGTTTTATTGAAACCGCAAACTTAGACGGTGAGACAAATTTAAAAATTCGACAAGCTCTTCCCAGTACAGCAGTAGTTACTAATACACATGACTTGAAACAATTATCAGGGACTGTTGAATGTGAACCTCCAAATAAGCTTTTATATGAATTCAATGGCGTTCTTAAACTGAGTAACAAATCGTGAGTATTGGATGTATGTAATCAGTTGTAACCTCTGTTATATCTTCAAAATATCACAGAAATGTCACGGCAGGATATTGTGGCAATATCGCGAAGAATTTTTTTGTCACACTCAGATGATAAGATTTGAGAAGACTGTTTTTTTTGTCTCTGTATTACTCTTTTTTCTGTTATGTAATTACGAAAATATTACACTTGTTGCCTAGATACTCTATTTGTCATTGAGACCGAATCCAGTTAAATTTAGTATCATCACCAGATCACTGAAACTAAAAAATGTCTTTCAATATTTTGCAGATGATAATGCTAAAATCGTATCAAGCCATATAGAAAGCATAGTCCATCTTTGAAAACTGAAGATAATGTTACAAAATAATCTGATAATATTTTTGAGATACAGAACATTTACTTAGTCATTTTAAACTTATAATAATTCTTTTGTGATTTACCTTATTTCAATAGATTAGTGTCATGTACAAATGAAAAATACACAATTAATTTCAAATATTAGCTTGTTTGTTGAACTACTTAGGTTTTCATAATGAAATATGGAATAATTGTTCTAGGCCAGAACCATTAGGACCTGATCAACTGTTGTTAAGAGGAGCTATTTTAAGAAATACATCTTGGGTTTTTGGTATTGTCATTTATACAGGACATGAAACAAAACTTATGAGGAATTCAACTTTAGCCCCTCTGAAACGTTCTACTGTAGATAAGTTAACTAATGTACAAATATTACTATTGTTTGGAGTACTCTTCGTAATGTGTTTACTGTGTTCAATATTTAATGTTATATGGATCAATAAACATGCCTCGACTGATTGGTATATTGGACTAGAAGGTAAGAAATATCGGAGGCTTTAGATGAGTTGATTGTTGCAAGTATCAAGTATCACACATCACATAATTGAAATACAACATTCAAAGAAGTTATATAGGAATGTAGGCTTTCACGGCTGGCGTCAATGTTTTAGTTGCTTTCGGATTTTGCCGTGGTTTCCAATTGTTATAATCTCCAAACGTTTCGATTGCAACTGCGGCAGTCATCTTCAGTGGCGTGGTCGAAGTAATCTTCTTGAACATGACAACTGAAACTGACGATTATAACCAAAACTTTCAAATAAGTTATAAAATAAATGTCAGATGAGAATTTTTTTCATGATGTTTCGGAATTTTATTTTAGCTTAGATAGATGAAATGGCCATATCTAATTTGGTATTTATGTATAACCATATGTCTGGGCAGATTGCTTTTTATCTCATTGGTATAACAGGGAAATTCAATTATGTACAAGCAGGCCAAAGGTAGAATATTTAGTTCTTAAAATACAGGTTTATAAGTAAATCTTAGTGAAACATTCTCAATGGCAGCTCGAAGTGCTTTGTTTCATACCAGAAATATCTTCTTTGTACAGGTAAAATGAATTTCTTTGCAACAGAATATATACCATGTAGTAATGCGTACTGTATTACAATAAAAAAAATCATCAGGCAGTATGAATAAACGACATTCCTTATACTTTATATTATTTTTGGTAAATTATTTCGATTACACTAGTGATATGTTCATGCAAATTAAGCTCATCCTCCAAAGTAATACCCAGGAAGTTTATGGCTGAGTTCCTGTTAATATTTGTATCAAGTGAAATTGAGAAGGGTGTTGTTAATTAACCTCTGTCTTGTATAAACGATCAGATACTCTGTTTTTTCTGGATTAAAAAGCATGTGATTTGTCATAAACTATCTTTTAAGTTATGTGAACTCCTCTTAGAAAAGAAGAGTCAACTACATTAATAATATAATATAAGAATAATAGAAAGAAACACTAGTAAAAAAATGTATTCTATTGTTCCCCTAATATAAGACATGTTGTTTTCAATTGGGTAGGCTAGGTTTCGGAAGTCACCTACAATATTTTGCGAAAGTCACTTGGAATTTTTTTTGAGTTGCTGAACATTCAGTTTTGGTCCATATTTTGTTCAAATATTCTTTTCTCACTGACACTTTTGAATAATATGATTTCTTTTTCAGGTAGCTCTCATAATTTCTTATACAATCTATTGACATTCTTGATTCTATTCAATAATTTGATACCGATATCTCTTCAAGTCACATTGGAAGTTGTTAGATTTATTCAGGTGAGTACGTTTAAAAATTATTTCATAACTAACTAAATCAAAACTCAAATCAAATCTGCCATCTTCGTTCATAAAACTTGTTATTAACACATAAATATTCAATGAAGAATACACAACATGAAAATTGCATAATACAAAAAATACAAAATTGATTCGAAATTAAAATTATTTCAAGTGAAATAGACTGTGATCTTCTATGCTAGGGTCGTGATAAAACTCAATCTCATGTTGTTAGAATTTTTGAATGTTATACAATATTTATATTATTTTATTGTATAGCAGATAGTACATATGTTGTATCATATAACTGATCTTATTTATTTACAGGCAGGTTTTATCAATATGGATGCTGAAATGTACCATGCTGAAACCGATACACCTGCAATGGCAAGAACATCTAATTTGAATGAAGAGTTAGGCCAAGTAAAATACATATTTTCAGATAAAACTGGAACCCTAACTAGGAATGTAATGGAATTCAAAAAATGTGCTGTAGGACCGAATATTTATACTGTTACTGACAACTTTGAGGATTCCATTTTAGTTCAGGTATGAAGTTACTCTGTTGGAGTCATTCTGATATTTAATTCAGCAATGTTGCTTATAATATTCATAATTCAATTCAAAGGTTTTTTCACTTTCATCAATTGGTCTTGAAATTCAAGAAACTACCCCTATTTTCTTTTATTCTTTGGAAAAACGTTTTCTTCGTTTAGCCAATATAAAATTTTGGGCAAGAACCACAAGTCAACTTACATACTTCTAATCTATTGGACACCGATTTTTTTCTTTACATTTTCAATAAATTTGGTTGAATTATTATTTTTTCTGCAAGTCACCAGGTCTTTCTTTTTGAAAAAAGTTGACTTTTGGTTTTCACCCAAAACTTTATATTGGGCAAACGGCCAAAAACATAAGAGATATTCTTAAATGTGAAAACCAACACATTTGCAAATAATCTTTTGGTAGAGGGCATGAGTTCAACCACGAGTATGCTGATTACATTTGGAATACAAAGGTTTGAAACTGAATTTTTTGGAATGCCTAGAAATTGATGTAATTCTTAGGTTCAACAAATCCTCTTGGTGAAACTGCCTGTCTATATGAATATTGGTCATTTCATTGCCTCCTGCCCGTTGTATTATTGTGTATACCTAGCCTGGACGACATAGGTGCATTCACCAAGCTGTTATTTGTAATATATATTCTTATTCACCATATATTTCAGCTCTACAATCATGTTTGATTTCCAAACCATGAATAATTGTCCATTATCCACTTATCTGAATTCAGCAATGAAGTATGTATCGAATATGTACATCAGTGTCCTATAGTTCTTGTACAGAGTGGGCCAAATTGAACACTTTTGAAGGAGAAACTCTTATTTTCAAATTAGATAGATGAAAACTGATGGCTGTTTGAAGGTTAAATTTTATAAAGTGCATATCGATATCTATCATCGTTTCTGAGTTACACCGTGTTTTTCAAAAATTTCAAAAAATCCATGTCAAAAATTTTTTGTTCCTGTAAAAACATTTCCAAAGCACTTTATTACGAAGAATTCAATGGTATTAAAAAAACCCTTTTTTGTCACTTGAAAATAAATAGTTATTGATGGATTTTTTTTAACGAGACACCCTGTATATTCCTGCATATTTCAATAGAGCTCAAAACTACTTTTCCAGAAATTTATCACGCTTGTTGTTGTGCTAGTGTCATCTTTGAAATACAGAGTTTTATGGTTTTTTCGTGTAGGCTTTGAACTACGTGACGATAAAACAGAAAGAAATTGTTCAGTAGTAGCTGTCAAATGTCGAGAAAGCTTACCACAGCAGTAATTGAAATGCATAGTTTCAATAAAACTGATAACAATTTATACTATATTTACTACTACTAAATGAAATTTCAACAATAATAATAATAATGATAAAGAACAAGTAATGAAATATATTTCATCTGAATCATTTATTCATCACAAAAGAATACATATTGTATGGTGAAAACTACAGAATATGTAACTTATCGGACTAGTCAAAAAGATATTTTTATCTTAAATTCAGGGATTAAAATTGATAAAATATAGAAAATACAATATTTAGTGTTATATATTTAAAAAAATGGGATGGACAGATGGACTCTATTCAGTTTCATAAATATATAAAAAAAATATATAAAAAAATGTAGAATTAAAACAATTAGACAACGAATTCACTTGAGGTTTGTACAACTATAATTTTAAAATATATTCAGGAGCCAAGAAACTCTTCTACGCTGTAGAAACCTTTATCACTGATATATATTGATATTCTAGTCCTATCTGCTGACTTGCTATCGCTCATATCTGTTAGATTTTCCATCTTATTGAAACATTTTACACCAATATATTATGGGGAATTTTTACCAATGAGAAGCCTGGAAAAGGGCAGATGAATATTTTCCTTATTCCTTGTATCATGTGCATGTATTTGGTCATTCTTCAGAAATGTATTTTCATTGTCCTTTATAAACAATATTAGGTTAAATATGTAGAGGCAAGGTAGCGTTAGTATTTTAGAATTTCGGAATAGTGGGTTACAAGATTCTGAAGGGTGAGTTTTATTCATAGCTCTGATAATTTTTTTTTCTGGGAACGAAAAGCCCTTAGTATGTGAGTTGAGGATCCCCAAATATTATCCCTTATTGCATATCTGACTGTGACAGTCCTTAATAAAGAATTCTCAGTACATCAGCTGATACTGTATTGCTCAGATTTCTAATAATGTGTGTGATCTTGCTGAGTTTTGGACATAAACTGGTAATATGGTTTTCCCATGAAAGTTTCCTATCAAGCACTACACCTAAGAACTTCATACTTAAAATAAGTCCTCTCTCTTAACTTCCCGTGATTGGTCATTCCCTACGGTCGTGCTAGATTATTTCCCATTACCCTTCCTATTTAAATCTTTACTTTCTATCGATTTTCCATTGACTGTAATAGGAGATCATTATAAGGATTCATATTTTTTTGTAAGAATCGAATACGATAGGTCTTAGCGGTGTTTAGTGCTAGTCTATTTTTACTATAAAAAACACTGCTTTCCTTTGATGCCTTATTACCTCTCTTTACTAGTTGTTCATTATTTGTTCTGTACATTAAAATATTCGTATCATCCGTATAGAGAATGATTTGATCTGCAGCAACACAGGTGTTCTTTATATCACTCGTGAATATTATAAAGAAAAAAGGCCCCAAAATGGAGCCTTCAGGTACACCTTTATGATAACTTTCTCTTGTCTTGGATATTATGGAATCTGACACTACAGTTTGTTTTCAATTGTCCAAGTAAGAAGTTGCCCAGTCTAGAGCAACATCACGAACCCCTATAGCTTCTAGTTTAAGTCTTAATAAGTTATGGTCTATAGTATCAAATGCCCGGCTTAGATCATAAAATGGGCCAATGACATTTTTTTCTTTCGTTTAATGTTCTACGTATGAATTTCAAACATCATAAATTGCAGTATTAGTTGATTTATTTTTTTCGAAAATGTCTATCAGGTTCAAAAGGAAGTGAGAGAAGCAAAATTGCATCACTGCCACTTCCAATTCATATCTAGAATTGGTTGGCAATTTAAAAATTTGATCTTTCAACCTTCTCCAGAGGTAAAAGTCTATAGGTGTTAGGTCCGGTGACTTGGCCGGCCAACGGTTGGGTCCTTGTTAGGCTATCCAATTATTACCAAAATTAGCAGCCAAAAAATTGGTGACAATCGCAGTGTTGTGAGGCGAAGCCCTGTCTTGTTGAAAATGTATTTTTCTGTCCTCCATTAGGGGCAATTCATCAACAAGGGGTTTAATATTTTGCCTTATAAATTCTAAATACCTCTGAGATGTGAGAGTGCCATTATGAATGAACGGGCCGATAATTCTACCCCTGAAAACCCCTGCCCACACACTAAAACCAAATCTTCCTTGACTTCTCTGCTCCACAAAACAATGAGGATTTTGCTGTGCCCAAGTATAAGAATTGTAGTGATTGAAAATGCCGGCACTGTTCAATTAAACTTCCTCTGTTCAAATATAATTTAACGAAAAATCGCGCACTTGGTTACAACTTTCCAGGAACCACTGCCAAAAAGATATGGGGAGTTCAAAATCCCCTTGTTTGAGTTGATGAACTCTTCTGGTTCTGTGTTGCTTGAATTTGTTTTTTTCAAAATCCCCCTAATTTTAGTTCTTGGTAGGCCTGATGATATTTTCAAATTTCATGTTGACGTTTTGGGATTATTTTGAACAGCTCCTAAAACCACTATTTCTTCCAACTTCTCATCCCTATTTGATCCAAATAATTTTGGCCTTTTCGTTTCATATTGACCTCCATAAATTAGGTTATGAAGCAATCTCACGAAAATATCTCTAAAAGGTTGTCTTTTATCTGGATACTTTTCGTGATACAAATTTCTTGCTGCTTCTGAATTTTACCCGATTTGTATAGAATAGACTATCATATTCCATTTTCCATAATTCACATACTTCATTGCGAATGTGTTTGAAAATTGAACTTGATCGAAGTGTTTCAAAGTCCTCACTGAAAAAAACCTAAAAGCTCTGTATTTTAAAAATGACTGTAGCAAAACATCAAGTGTGCTACATTTTTGAAAAGATAATTTCAAACTCTATTGAAATATGCAGGAATATACAGGGTGTCTCATTAAAAAATAGTTTTCCATCAATAACTATTGATATATCATTTGAAAAAATCAGTTTTTTATACTATTAAATTCTATGTAAAAAGTGATTTGGAAACGTTTTCATAGTAACAAAAAATTCTTGACAGGAAAAAATTAGAGAAGCTTTTCGAAAATGCACATTTTCGAAAAACATGCTGTAACTCAGAAACGATGATAGACATCGATATGTGCTTTTCACCATTAAGGTTGTCATTAAAATTTGATCCTCAGACACAGCCATCAGTTTTCATCTATCTAGTTTGAAAATAGGGGTTTCCATTTAAAATTGTCCAATTTTGGGCTACTCCGTACATCGACATCCTAATGTCAAAACATATTATGTGAAAAATTGAAATATGTGGAAGAACTGGAAGGACATTTAAAACATGCATAAAAGTATGCTACTCATCTCCTTACAGAGGAACATGAGTTTAATCATGATCTCAAAACTCTTCGTTTCCATTAGAAAGGTTTGAAACTTGATCTTTTGGAAAGTATGGAAATCAATGAGTATAAAAACTACTAATATCTAATGAACGGTCACATTGAGTTGATTATCTGTATGTTGCTTGATATGTTCTTAGCAAATAATCACGCTTTATTACCCTAGAATAATTAATATGTAATATTTATCAATTTATTTGCTTTTTTCACATAATTTTTATTAGTTAATAAATATTTTTACCTGCTTCAACTAGGTAATGAAATGATTGTATCGGCTCTTTTCAGGTAGTTAAAACTAGCTTAGAATTAATTATCTGAATGGATCCTAGATCATATTAATGATTTTAGAGTATAACATGTTTCAACCTAAAAGTAGTTAATCAAATCCTGCTTGAGGAAGCTATTTTATAGTAAAACACATGCTAGTTTTGTAAACCTGATATAGGGAAAATTCAAATAAATTTTATTAGTAAATAATACTAATTTTTCGTTGAATGGTCGTTTGGAGGAGAAGCCACTTAGTTTAAGTTTAATCACTTTGTCGACTTATTTCGGATGCACAAATTGATGATATATGTGTAACCTGTAAGAATGATTTCCATTTAGCAGAATTAGGGAAATATCTAGGGGATTTTGGCGAAAAAGTACTTTCAAAATATAGAGATGTCTAACATTAATAAAACGTTAATGAGTAAAATATACATTTATCATATTTTCTGAAAGAAGACATGATTTTAAATAGATCAGACAAAATTGGTATCATTTCTTAGTTTTCGTTGTTCTTTGATCTTTTAAATTATCAGTTGTGTTCCTTATTATTACGTAATATATTTTTTCCAGAATTTAAAACAGGGCGGCAAAGATGCTGATCTTCTCAAGGATTTGCTTGTGCTTTTATCTGTTTGTCACACCGTGATACCCGAAAAAATGTCTGACGGAAGTATAGTTTACCATGCGGCCTCACCTGATGAAAGAGCGTTGGTCTACGGAGCCTCCAAGTACGGATATATCTTTGAAAGCCGTACACCAGACTCCGTTGAAATCAGTGCCCTAGGTGTCAGAGAACGGTATGAAATTTTAACAGTTCTAGAATTCACTTCAGCCCGAAAGAGAATGTCTGTTATAGTTAGAGATCCTAAAGGTAAAATAAAATTGTACTGTAAAGGAGCAGACACTGTTATATATGAAAGGCTGGACAACAATTCAGGAAAAGAACATGGAGAAGTACTGCTGCAGCATTTAGAAAATTTTGCTAGTGAAGGTTTGAGGACGCTCTGCTGTGCAGTTGCTGAATTGAAGACAAATGATTTTGACGACTGGAAACAGCTATACCATAAAGCTAGCATATCTATTCAACATAGAGAAGGTAATATGTATATTAAAATGTTTAACTTTGATCAAGCGAGAGCATTGTAAATTTATTTAAATATTGATATGCCTATGCGTAATAACTCACAACCTCAAATATGATCCTTTTATTCAGCTTGATAATAAGTTTTCATTAAAATATAAAGACTGTTAAATTCTACAGTGCATACGTAAATAGTCTGCACCCCATCCCCTTTAATCAGATAAATCATTTTTCGTACATTTTATTAAGGAAGATATTGGTGTTGCACCACTCGAGAGGACGTTACACCTTTTTTCTAAACGAAAGGGGTGGTCGTGTGATAACTCATTTGGTATTTCAATTCTCTATTCAACATGTTTTCATTTCTGAAAATCGGATCAGTCATTTTCGAGGACGATGGCGAGGTCACAGTAGAAAAACGAAATTTGGGGGTTATGTACTATAGTTCCATTTACATTTTTATTACATATATTCATTTTTATTCCAATTTTTATTTTTTGATCTAGAATGCCATGGATCGTGTAAATCGCTTCATTCTTGATCAAGTAACATAGGAAAACTACGACTTTGAGGCTTATGACTTCACAGTCTTTTTAAGAATTATGTCCAAGTCGCAAATATGAATTTTTTCAGTTAAATTGATTTTTGGAAATGGAAAGGGGGTGGCTCGTCAGCTTTTTGTGAAAGATCATTTTCTTATGAATAATTTGATGCCACACACTTTCACTTTATTTTCTCTATTTTTCTGAATAATTGCAAGAAAGAAGAACATACCTAATAACGAATAATACGTATTCGGTATAAGTTTGCATACCTAATAACAAATAATAAGTATTCGGTATACATATGCACTAAATCCTGTTATTCTAGTTATCCGTGACAAACAATTGAAGCTGTTGCTAGGATCAAATAGGCTAATGCTGACTTTTGAAAATGTGTTTGTTGTGTACTTTATAATTAGATATGGCAATTTACACTAGAAACAAGAAAATTGACATGTTGCTAATTTACGGAGAAACAAAAAAGTATGCAACTGCACTCGGCATTATTTTCCGAAACTGGAAAGAAAAATGCGAAATGAACCAAAAGAAAATTCCAATAACTTCATCGTCAGTGAAGAAAAAGAAGTAGACGTGTTGCCTATGTTGAAGTGAATTGTACGGCGTCAATTCCCCAAATTGTATCTCATTGTGATATATGTTATTCGTCCGTTTGAAGAATTCTTCACAAATATAATTATCGATCATTCAAGTACCAACTACACCAACATCTTTACGATAACGATTACAAGCGAAAATTGACTTATTGCAACTGGTTTTTGACTAAATACAGAGAAGACGTACGTTTTCCATTTAAAATTATTTAGTCAGATGAAACCTGATTCACCAACTTGGGTATGTTCAATAGTAATAATAAAAGGTACTAATCTCGAACAAATTTACATCTGATGCAAGAAGGAAATTTTCAAGAGCGATTTGGTTTCAATTGCTGGATGGGTATTATCAGAGAAAAACTTTTGGGGCCAATATTTTCGGCGGATCACTGACTGCGGAAAGATATCTACAGTTTCTTAAAAATCAAATTAATGATTTCATTGAAGATTTGCCAGTGGTTAACTGAGTTGATACCTATTTTCAACAATTCTCAAGTCGTAAGAGAACATCTGAATGACACCTTCCCAGAAAAGTGGATTGGCACTTATAGACCTATTCAGTGCCCTGTGAGATACATTCTTGAGTTATTATTCAGGGTGGCTCGTTTTCTACTCGAATAATTTGTAGCTCTCGAACCATAAGCTTCAGACCATATGTTTTATACTTTGTTGAAATCTGCTCATCATGGAGCATCTGATAATACGAAACAATATAGTGAAGAAAAGAGAATCGAACCTTTTTACCACTTTTATAAAAGTGGTAAAAAACAGAAAGTTTCAATTCTCTTTTCTTCATTATCATTTCTTACCACGAGGTAACGGCTACATCCATCAATTCATCAAAACAATATAGGGTGATCCATTAAAAAAAAATGGTACATGCTCTGGGGTGTGATAAGGGAATTAACATCAAATGTGAATATGTCAAAATGTGCCCCCCTGTATACTATGGTTGATGTGTTTTTTTCATTTTTCCTGCAAATCATTGAATCAAAAGTTATTCAGGGTGATATTTTTATAGGCAATTTATTCTAGATGTATTCACCTATGTATGAGGTTTAATAAAAAATATGTTTCATATGATAAACAGATGGATGAAACATTGTCTCTCTTCGGATCCTATATTTTATATATATATTCAAGGGCAAATTAAAACCTTTTTCAAATGATTTTTTACTCTGCAGAAAAAATAGAAGAAGCGGCCAATATGATTGAAAGAAAACTGAAGCTAATAGGTGCCACTGCAATTGAAGATAAGCTTCAAGATGGTGTTCCAGATACAATAGCTGCTTTGCTGCAAGCCGATATTAATCTGTGGGTACTTACCGGGGATAAACAGGAAACGGCTATCAACATAGGTTATTCTTGTAAACTGCTAACTAGCGGCATGCAGTTAATTATACTCAATGAAGATGGACTGGATGTGAGTTCTTGATTGCATATTATCATGTATGAATTTATTTTGAGGTGTATTCTAGATTAAATTTCATTGAGCCAACAACGTTCCTGGCGTTCTAAAATACTCTGTACTTATATGTGAGTATAGGGATTGTCGATGATGTCAGGAACACTGTTTGTTTGATCAGACGTATTTTGAATGTACCTCTGAATCTCATGATTTTGAAATAGTGAAAACACTTTTTCCATACCAAAACTAAAGTACTATTTCTCGACGAGCGTTTCACTAACCAAGTTAGTAGCATAAGGATATGTCTAGTAGAATGGGGAAACACAATGTTCAATCACCCTTTTCCATATAATTTTTATCAATCGTATTTGCACTTCACAATTATATTTCGTTATATATAAACATTAAGTGTACTATTGTTTTTCATTATATAGCTGATAATTGGAAAAAAACTTGGCTTTCTACTTCTCCACTTTAATAAAAATGTGGGAAATTTCCGAAGAAAGAGAGGAAGCTAGTGAGTTCAAAAACTCTTTACAAATATTTGTAGATTATGCATAGAAGTTTCTTTCAGATTCAAACTGAAAAAAAAGCCATTTGGAAACTCTTGTTTATTGTTCAATAAATTATACTTCTGAGTATTTCTATCGATTTATTTCCTTCACTTCACCAATAATTATTACAAAAATTTTTTTAACATTTTTATTCGTACACAACTTCACTACTTGTCTCTTTAACATGACTTAACATTTTCCCAGTGCCTTACTTTTTGTGTAGAAAAATTGTTTTTATTAGATTCATATCAAGCAAATAATTACAATTCTACCAAGTCATGGTTTAAATGATCTACTCCTATTGGATCGTATATTGAAAGTAATTGCCTTTGTCGTATCTAGGTCTCGAATACTATTTTATCAATTGAAAAAGTTCCACCCTATTCTTATGGGAATTTTTTCAATCAGGTTGACTACATTTCTCTTGAATCACACGTTAAAAGGTAAGACCTCGTTAATCCTTAGCTCACACAAGTTTCCACTTCTCAGGGTTGTCGATTGTAGGGGTGCGATGGCTGGTTACCGGAAAAACAGATTTTAAACAGATTTTAGCTCATGTCATTGTGATCAAATATCAGTATAAGCACCCCGTATAAGCATGATGACCTGTTATTCACAAAAATTTGCATAAAGGTTCTACTTATCCTATACTTCAAAGTTAACCCTGTTCAGTGGGTTGCTTTTACCCTGGGAGTAATGCCACCCCGTCTTGGTGATGAAAAATTTCACGGTCTGACTTTGATTAACGAAGATATAACTCAGTGCCTTTTTGGCAGGCAACAAACTTTGTTTTTTTTACCACTCACCGATGTCATCGACTTTTCACATATACGTTGCTGTTCGTTCCACTCTCCCACACCTGACATATTTGAAAATTTTCACAATGTATCTCCATTATAAAGAGAGAGATTTTGAGGCCAAACCCCCCTCCTCTCTACTACCTTCCTCTTGAATCACTCTATCCATTGATGAAAACTGTATTTAAATTCGTTTGGTAGTTTTTGAATTCATGTTGGTCCATTGAAATTGGTAATTAACATGCATGTTTCATATATTTAAAATTTATAAATGAAGTGCCAATCAAGAAATTTTGTTTCAGAAAGCTAGAGAATCTATATTGAGGCACTGCGAAGAACTGGGGGTCAATTTAGAAAAACAAAATGACATTGCCTTGATTATCGATGGAAAAACATTGAAGTATGCTTTATCATGCGAGTTGAGGACAGATTTTCTGAAACTTTGTGTGTCATGTAAAGTTGTTATCTGTTGTCGCGTTTCACCAATGCAGAAAGCTGAAGTCGTTGAGTATGTCACAGAATACACCAGAAGCGTAACTCTGGCCATTGGAGATGGCGCAAATGATGTTGCTATGATACAAAAAGCCCACGTTGGCGTTGGGATTTCTGGATGTGAAGGTCTGCAGGCTGCCTGCGCATCAGACTACAGCATTGCACAGTATGTATTAAGCCAATACAATTCTTTTTGAACAGAAAAAAATCGTGATCAGGAAAGTTGATCCAAGATATTAGGAAAACTAGACCTATTGAAAAATTTGTGAAAGTTGTAGGTGAAGTAAATATGTACACTATTTATATGAACCATTCTTTCACATAACCTAACATTTTCAGGGAAAAACTGGAAAACCTGTTTTTTTTCAATTTAGCGCTCATATAAAAATCATTTGCTTTTCACCATATTTGGTCAAAATTTATTTTCACCAAATAAGGTGAAAATTTATTTTCACCAAATAAGGTGAAAAGCAAATAAGCAAGTAAGAAAGTAAGAAAGTAAAATTGTTAAATCTTTTTTTTACTCATATAAGAATAATTTGTTTTTCACCATATTTTCAACGTTTTATTTGCAAGGTTTTATTGAACTTGCAATGTTTGTATGTATGTTAAGTTCGAAATAAATCTTGCAACTTATCCTCAACTAATTAAATTTTGCTTACACGTTTAATTTGGATGTATTTCCACTTTTACAAAATTTTATTTTCAGATTCAGATTTCTTCAAAGACTTCTCCTGGTACACGGAGCATGGAACTATTCTCGAATGTGCAAGATCATATTATACAGCTTCTACAAGAACATCTGTCTGTACGTCATCGAATTATGGTTTGCGATTTATTCTGCCTGGTCAGGACAGATTCTATTTGAAAGATGGTCCATAGGTCTATACAATGTTTTCTTTACGGCGTTACCTCCTCTTGCTATGGGACTGTTCGATAAGCCGTGCAGTGCCGAGAATATGATGATGTATCCGAAGTTATATAAACCGTCGCAGAGTGGGGAGTTGTTTAACATAAGAGTTTTCTGGATCTGGATCATAAATGGGTTGATACATTCGGCCGTGCTATTCTGGTTGCCGATGTTAGCTTGTCAGAATGACATTTTATGGATAGGTGGTCGTGACGGAGGATATTTGGTTATGGGCAACTGTGTGTATACGGTAAGCAAATTTATTTGTCACAATGTAAGAAGTGAAAGTTCCGATGTAATTACTTTGTCACTACATGTTAGATTTGGATTTTATAGTCGAGTAATGCAAATCGGAGTTTCCAAAGTCTGTCTCTTCATTATTTCCTATACACTTCGATTTATGAAAAATCGAAATATCCCATATATGAAATCCCCGAATTTCAATTCAATAGTGAACCAGATGGGTCAATTAGTAGGTATCTCTCAGGACATGTAAGGATGGAAGTAGGTGTTCCGCAAGGTAGCGTACTAGTCCCAATACTGTTTTCACTATACACTGCTGATCTAGTTGAATATATACCAGACTACAATATAACTATGTACGCTGATGATTCAGCCTTTATAGTGGACCGAGAATGCATCGAGGCCATTGAAGATGACTGCACCACATTACTAGGGAAACTAGGGAAGTGGTTCTCCGTCAACTGACTG